>MRSU01011501.1:0-23235 GCA_008369845.1 Trichomonas gallinae
CCGATATCGTTCAGCGGTTAGGATATGTGGTTTTCATCCACAGGATCGGGGTTCGACTCCCCGTATCGGAAAATTTTTTTTCTTTTTAGATAAATCAATGGAATATCACAGATTTCAACCCTGAAATTGATGTAACTTTATCAAGCTATGCTCAATTCGATTAATTTTGATAAATCAGCTAATGTTATTTTCTAACCACACTAATATCCACTGGATGCTTGCATAAAATTTCCCTGACTGTGGCTATTCAATCCATTAATGAAAGAATTTAAATCTCTTACTTTGAATATTTAATTTTTATCAAAATTTCATAAAAATTATTGAAATATGCTATGATTGTTCTGTAGTAAATAACCTATATTCTAATATAATGTTTATTCATAAACCTCGCATTGAGCATTTCATATAAAAAAAAACTTTTACTTGGGCTTATCTCCAAGCTTAGCAACAACACCTTCTATGAGCTTCTTCCATGTTTCGATATCGCAATCTTCGGAAACAAGGTTGTATGTTCTTTCAGGAATAATAATATTCCATTTTGTCTTAGATAAGATCTTAACTTCCATTTCCTTGCAGAATGGAATAGAACCCTGTACTTTGTTCTCCTTGAGGTCGACATAGAAAAGCCTAGGAAGATCTGTAAGGACAAGCCTTCTATTCTTAACAGAGAGGAAAACGCGCTTCTGAATATCACCCTCGTAGATAATATGCTCACCAGAGAGTAAGAACTGCTCCATATGGCTCTTCTTTCCAACAACTGGAGGTGGTTCCTCTGGTTTAACTTCTGGCTTCGGTTCTTCTGGTTCTGGTTCTGGTATCGTCTCTTCAATCTTTGGCTCTATCTTTCTCTCAACGAGCTGAGCGAATGGTGGAGGTGGTGTCAATGGGAGGCTTTCCCAATCGATACCCTCGAAGAATGGATGATCACGAATTGGCTTGTAATCTTCATCGTATGCTCCGTGTCCAAGACGGCCTTCTGGCTCGAGAACAAGGAGCTTTTCGATCAAATCTTTAGCATCAGCTGGAACATAATCCGGAACCTTGAAATCGTTATTCTCAATACGTCCGAATGTCGCGTAAGAAGATTCTGTGTGGAATGGACCTTCGCCAACAAGCAATGCGTAGACGATGCAGCCATAAGACCAGAGATCAGATGATGGAGTTATGGGTGTTTCCTTCAAAATTTCTGGAGAAACGTAGTCTGCACTACCTACGAATGAGCCACGCTCGGATCTGAATTCTTGATCCGGTCCGAATATTTTGGCAGTACCAAAATCTGTGATTTTAACGCGGTTTTCGCTATCGAGAAGGATATTTTCTGGTTTTAAGTCACGATGCATGATCCTCTTCTTGTGCATATGAGCGACTGCTAAAAGAACTTGACCTAAAAGAACTTTTGCAGCTGGAATGCAGAGAGTTCCGTATTCGTTGATAACTTTTTGCAAATCACCGTTTGGAGCAAGTTCTACGACATAGAAAAGATTTCCTGGATCCTGGAATGTAAGATATAATTTGACAATATTTGGATGATTTAATTTTGTCATAGAATCTCTCTCAATCGTTACGTAGTTCATCTTCTTTTCGCGCATGATGTGGCTTTTCAGCAAAACTTTCATCGCATAATGTTTGAGAGTTTCTTTATCTTCGACTTCTAAAACCTGTCCGAAAGCTCCCTGACCGATAACTTTGCCTAAATTGAAATCATCTTTTCTTTTCTGTCTTGGCTTTGGCTTTTCGGCTGGTTTTTGTTCGGTATTTTGCGGAGCAGGCGCGGGAGGAGTTTCTATTTGCTGCGGAGGCTGTGGTGGTGGATTAGCTGGTTTAATTGGCATTGGAGAATCTTCCGCATCTGATGCAACGCCCGAAGAGCTCGAGTCAGACATTTTACAAACGGTTACCCTCAATTTTGTTTTCTTTTGACAGTTTTTCCTTTTTCTTATGGTTGAAAATGAACATTCATTATCACATTTTGGCGCTATTTCTCAAATGGCGATAAAAATCAAAAAAAAATTTTTTAGCGAAAATTTTTAAATGTTTAACAAAATATAAGATTTTTGCTTTATTTTATGAATTATTTGCATTTTTAACTAAATCGATCTTTTTATTTTTAGAAATATCATATTATAATGGTCTTATTTTTTGATTTTCTTTCATTTTGTTGAGAAAAAATTTCCTTATCTCAAATTTCATGTCCTATACTTTGACACACAAACAGATCTATAGTAATATATTGAAACTTGTTAAATGATTTTTGAAAATTTTGGCATTATTGCAGTTTTCAAAACAAAATTTCCTCTAATTCTTAATTTCATATCAATATAATACCATTAACATTGATATTATTGAAAGATAGACCTATTTTATTAATAGCTTTTTCCAATTTTGAGTTTGGAAAATTTCATAATTTGAAAAATTAGTTAAATCAAAAATTAAACCGATAGAGAGTTTTAAAGCCTAATAACAAGCTTAAATAATCGAAGAAAAGGTTTTGGGAAATCATTATTTGATAGTATAAGATAAACAACAGTTTTTGAGGTTGATGCTGACATGTAATTGATGAGGTAGTCTTTATGTTTGCTTTTAGATTTCTTAAATAAAGAAAATAAAAAAAATCATAAATTTATGTGTAAAGTGACCAAAAACATGTAATTTATTCGAACTTGTTAATTCTATCCTTGCCTTCGATTGTGTTAAGTCTATATGTGAATGAGTCGATTAAGCGAGCAAGCATGAAAGCACCACCGAAAATGGAGATGAGTCTGGCAATAAGAACAGTAATGCTTGGACGATCTGGTGTCCTCATGACGGCGACTGGTGCGAAGTTGTAAACGAAGAAAATTCCTGGACCGTAGCGACCACGAGCCGTAACTGGAATTTCGGCGTAGTTAACTGTGAACTGGAAGCCACGTGTGACTTTTCCACCCTGTGATTCAACGACTGTTGGGACTGCTTTAAGATTGTATCTGTAATGGATATGTCCTGGATTCTTCTGGATAACTCTAGTTTTGTCAAGTGGTGAAGCAGCAATTTGAGCACCAAATGTAATATGATCGATATCGTGTGTGAGGTTTAATGTGTTGACCAAAGGTGAGTAATCGTGGATGTGACCATATTGATTGTAAACGTTGATACCTGGGGCAACATGGAAACCGCCTTCGATCGCATTAA
Source organism: Trichomonas gallinae (assembly GCA_008369845.1). Classification (NCBI taxonomy): domain Eukaryota; phylum Parabasalia; order Trichomonadida; family Trichomonadidae; genus Trichomonas; species Trichomonas gallinae. The sequence continues at coordinate 3,169 of MRSU01011501.1, forward strand.
CGTGAAGTGTTCCATATGTCTGGCATCTTTCTTTTCCATCGAATTCTATACCTTCTGCACGGCATTGCGCCCATGTTGAAAGATTTGTAATACTCCATCCACGCTCTTGGTATGCTGAGACGATCTCTTCGCATGTTTGGCAGCATTTCCTTTGAGTTGATTCAGCTCCATAGCAAGAACCGCATTCTTCAGCAATTTGTGTCTGTGGGATGGGGTTTCCGTATTGGTCGACTCTAACTTTGAAGAGAGACTTTGAATCTGGGCGATTTCCTGTTCCTATCATATCGAAAACATCCAAGTGAAGGAGAACGCATGGAACTGAAATTGTAAAGTTGAACGATATTGTAAGCTCATTGAGAGCTCCGCGGAGATCTGACACAGAAACGAGTTGTTCGTGGATTGGAGGACGAAGATAAGTCAGGACCTCGGAAAAGCACAAAATCAAAGCGCAAGTGATCATAAGAATCGAGTTGATAGCACCGCAGTTTGTTTTGTGCGTCATTGCACTATCAATAAACTTGGGGAAGAAATCAAGACGCATTTTTTTTAATATTCGAATAAATGGGAAACCGTCGAGCTATTTTTTTTAATTGCTGATTTGGTTATATATTTGGCTTTTTTATCTAATGGGCTTCACTTTTTGCTAAAAAACATATCATAAAATCCATCATATTTTTTTCATTCATCTTTTTAATAGCAGAAAGATACTCATATTAGCTACAAAAATGCCTCACACTGGTATAAACACCTGGCAAATCGAGCTTTTCATTCATAATTCAAGCTTCTCATATTAAATATCGTAGTTAAAGGAGTTTTATTTCTTTAACTACCTTGTTACTGACAACAAAGCGTAAATTCAATTGATGAGCTAGTTACAATTACTCCAAAGTCATTATAAACTTAATATTTAGTATTTAGATTTAATATTATAGAAAGCGCCAGGATTATGGTTCACAGAATATTAGCGCATGCATTAGTATGTAACAAATCACAGTGTTTGCGTTTTTATTAACATTCATTTTAATATATATCTTATTTGTTGTCAATTGCATTGATCTACATTGTTTATAACATATTGCATTTATATGTATGAAGTATTGGTTAATGAACTGATATTATTTTTTCAATTATAATGATTGGCATTATAACGCTTTGAAATTTCTTTAATCGTCTTGCTTGTTGTTATCTTGTAATTATATAAGTAAACAAGAAGATTAAATAAACAAATTTAAATTAACAATATTTAGCTATAAATTCTCTATAATATGCTTATACTGATGAATCTATGACAAAATATAGCAATATAGAAGCTGAGTTAGAAATTTTCTAGAATTAATATTGCATTTCAAATCAAATTAATATAATGACAATTGTTATTTTGCCTATATGAGTCTATACTTTTATTGGCTAGGTACAATTTTGAGTGTTGCAAATTTATATTTTTAAAATTTGGATAAATCGAATAATAAATCAATCTAGCGTTATTATGCTGATAAATAGCTCCAAGTGAACCAAAATCAAAGGAATACAAAAATCATAAAAATAAAATGAAAGTTTCTACGCCAACAAAAAGTCCGAAGAGTCCAAAGAGCCCGAAGCCAGTTGAGGACGTAGAAGAAGAGTTCTGCAAGCGTACAATGCAGCTGTTAACTGCTTTCTATGAACCTATTGGCATTAATGAAATTTTAATGTTCCCGCCAGTGCAAGAAAACGAACAATTACCACAGGAAAAGCCTCTACCTTTTAATTCATCAGTCGTCGAACTTCGTTTAAAGAGAACTGTCGAAAATGAGATAAATAATTATATGCAGCTTATCGATAATTACAATAAACGCATTGCATACTTACAGAACGAAATATCATCATCACAGATGAACCTTGACGAAATATTCCAGGCTGAACCCATCGACAGGCCGGCTAAACCTCTTTATATAGTAAATGAAGAGAAAGACATCGAAGCAGCTGAAAGGATGAAGCTACGCGGCATGAAAACACTAGATGTGCTCAAGACAGAGCCACAGATGAAGGAGAGACTCCAGGAAGCTCAAAAGAAAGGTAAAGAAAGGGCTGCAGCGAGAGTTCTTCGCATGAGCAATATCGACGTCAACAAATTACAGCCGTCTCCTCGTAAAGAGACACTTCCTCCAAAACCAAAGAAATATGAGCCAGAAGGCGGTTATCCAGTTATGAGAAATAGAAATTCGAAGTTATCAGAGAAAAAGAAGGATGTTTATTACCAAACAGACGAATAAAATCATCAGAAATATGTTTTGGAAAAGTTTATTCTTTAAATTCGATTAATTGAAAATTCTTAATTTGTTCAATCAACTATGAAAGTTAAATATATCAATGCTCAACATCATTTGTCAATATGAAAACATTATGAATTGGCTAATTAGCCAAAAAAAATTCAATAATGAATTAAACTCGATTTGATAAAGTTATGATAGACTTGGATATATATATGTTGTATATCTAATTTATTTTGGACAATCTTTATTATTATTCCAATTATTCCGCGGTTGAATCCAACATATACTACTTATGATCTTATTCCATATGCATATAAAGTATTATACAAAAACAAATTATGATTCATCATGAAAAGACTCTTTGTTATCCATGCATCAAACTACAAAATCAATACGAGTCAAAATTATAACTTTTTACATTATACAATAGATAGCTTTACGGATGCTATTGCATGATTTGGTTAAGTTGTTCTTTGAAATTGTGTTTTTGAAATTTTCGATATGAAATTTTAATTTTTTGACAGTTTATATTTTTCGCTGACATTACTTTTGACAAATTTTGAATTTTCTTGCATTTTTGAACATTTTAATATGTCTAGTTTTCATATATAATGGGAATCAATTTTGCCATTTTACAAATTTTTCTGACACAATTTTTTTTGACAAAATTTATAGTTTATATACAACTCCATGCAACAAGCATCATACAATAAAATTTTTTCAATAAAAGAAAAAAAACGTTATTTCACGGATGGCGTCTGAAGCACCTAAACAGGAACAAAGCCAGCCCAAATCCGACTCAGAATACGAGGCCATGAGGACTACAGTGATGCAAAAGAAATCAATCGAGTCAATAAGTAACGAAGACTTACCAAATTTTGTTGCTTATATGACTAAATACAAGATGGATTGCCTCGATAAAGAGGATTATATCGGAGCCAAAGATGCTGCGGCAATCCTCGATGCATGCAAGCAAGAAGATCAAAACCGACAATCGAATACACAAAAAGAGCAGCAAAACGAGTCAACTCAGAACTCTCTTAATGAAAAAAAGCAAAAACTCGAGGAAAAGTTAAAGAAATTCGACGAAGATACGAATACAAAACAGCAGAAGATGCAACAAAGACAAACTGAAGAACTCGAAAAATTCGAAAAGAAATGGAGAGAAGAAATGCCAGATAAATACAGAAGAATGCCAAAGCAGCTGATTGAGCTTCGCGAAACGGCAAGAACTCTCGCTTTAGCCGGCCATTATGACGAAGCACAGCAGAGAAAGGTCGAAGCTGACAATTTAGAGGCTGAAGAGGCCAAGAGCGCTCAGAGCAGACTCAACCACGATTACAGAGTAGCGAAAAACAAGCTTCTTACTCAGCACAAACTCGAAGTTACGAAATTCAACGATTCTCGTGCGGAAAAAAGAGACGTTATCGCTGCAGAGATCCACGTTTTAGAGGATAATGAGAAGAACCGTGAGATTGTGCTGCGTGCTAAGCCATCAAATACAAGGAGGAGTGTTAACGGAAATAATAGTGATTCTGGCGCTGTAACAATGAGCAGATCTCTTCCAAGAAAGTCACAGTGGAAGCAAGAGAATAAATTACCACCACTTAGACCGCCAAATGAGGCAATTAAACCGAATGAGAATAAGAATGATCAAAAGAGTCCACAAAATCCTCCAAAACAGCCACAAAAGCAATCACCACAACAGCCTGCTAAGAAGGAACCGGCTCAGCAGCCAAGTCTCGCTGCAGTTGTGAAGGATAAGGCGGATGATATTCCAGCGGCTGAACAGAAGGCGTCTAATTAAATTTGTCTAAATTTCCATATGAAATATCAAGTTATTTTTTCGCATCTCTTCTATAATATAAAATCGGATTTTTTTTTCTGCGATTATTCGTAATTAAACAGAGTTTTTGTAATAGGTTAACTATCAATATTATGAATGTAGTTTGGAATCTCTTCAAAGTTAAGAATTTTGCAAATAATCAATATCAAATAAAATGAAATAATGGTTTTTGTCCTTTTTTATTTGGTGAATATATAGTATTATGAATTGTATAATGAAATTTCAACCCGAATAAGCACACTCGAGGATTGAAAAATGAAATGAAAAGAAAGAATTCAATAAAGATGCAATGAAAAGAAGACTTTTTGTGATTGATCTTTAACTCTGCCAGAGTTGATCAATATTTTACTATTTATCCATGATAACTTGAAAATAATCGATAAAATTGTAAACTATTCAATGTTGCTTCTTTTCCTTTGAATTGGTTTGATAAAAAAAGAAGTCCAGAAACATCATCAATGAAATATCATAATGAAACTATCACAGAATTTATTATTTGTAATTTAAGCATGAAAATATTTATTATAATAACTATTATCAACTATCATAGAATTTAAAATTAAAGCCTGAAATATAACAATAGAAACGATTAATTTCAATTCAAAAAATTTCAATTTTTAAATTCGAAAATAATACTTATCTGTTAACAATTATTTTGAATCAGTTTTTAAATTATAATTTTTCTATATCAAATTTGAAAGCATTTCGATTTTAAAGATAGAATATAATATTTATGTGGTAACAAGTATTTTAAATATATTTTTTAATGCTAACACGCCCGTATACAACGGCTATTTTTCTATTTTTCAAAACATTTCAATTTTTTGATCAAAATGTACAATATCAATAATAGAACGAAATAAACGACAGATTAAAATTCCAAATATTTGAAAGAAGTTGGCCAAACTGCTTAGTTTTTGTTCCACGGGCTTGTAAGGAAGAATATGAAACATTTTGATATTTCATCGTTTTTTTTTAAATCCACCAATTGAGAGAACTAAAGAAAAATTCACTACATCATAGATATGGAAGAAGAAGATACCTACGTTGAATCTTCACAGGAAATAAAGGTGTCTAGTAATGTTGCGATTGGTGCTGATGGTCTTCCAATACAGCAAGCTCCTGATGCGGAAAACATCAAAATCGAAGAAGTTACTCTTGACGAAGACGCCAAAAAAGAAACATTCAAGGGTGAAGGTAATCCTAACAGAGTTAGAAGATTTGCAACAGTTATGAACTTGTTGAACTCTTTACTTGGCGCTGGAATTTTATCTGTGCCTTCCTCTTTCATCAATGTTGGCTTATTCCCATCAATAGTTCTGCTGACAGGTATAGCTATTGTGTCCTACTTCGCAACATACATGGTAATGCGGCTCCAAATCGAAACAAAGTCCGCAGGCTTTGATGAGCTCACTCTTAAGGTCTCTGGAAGAGTTTCTCAAGTTATATTATCAGTTTTAACACTATTGTTCCTCGAATTTGCCATGCTTGCCTATATAATTCTTGCTGGCGATTTTATAATTTCATGGTTTAACTTGGCGCACGTTGATCTTACTACACTTTGGAGGCGTGCAGGCATGATTCTTGGATATTCACTTGTCCTCCCCGTTGCTTTAACAATTCCACGCTCAATTAGATTTTTATCTTACTTTTCTACTGCGACTGTCTTCTTCATTATGCTGTTCGTTCTATCTATGATCATCCGCGCTGGCACAAACCTCCACAAAACAGGTGTTCATCCAAATATTTCCTATGGCAAGTTCAGTATGGACGTTTTCTATGCATTGGCTATACACGGATTGGCCTTCTCACTCCCAATCATTGCTCTTCCTATAGTATTCAACTACAATCCTACGATTAAAAAGAGAAATATCGCTGCCATCGCGGCAACTGTCCTTTGTTTCGTTCTCGTCGTCATACCATCGATATTAGGATATCTCATGTTTGGTACTGAGACGAATGGAAACGTTCTGAAGAATTTCCCTGATAATGATGTACTTATGATCATCGTTCGCATCGGATTCTTCTTTGTTGTTACGTTCTCATACCCATGTGTTGCACAACCAGTCATGGGATCGTGGGGCCAGATGATATTCGGAAATAATGATGCTCCATCGTTGCCATTATGCCAGCGTGTTACAGTTGAGATCATAACCCACTTTATCCCGATTATTATTGCCATGTTCTTGCCAGAATCTAAGCCAATTCTTGGAGTTGGCGGTGCTCTTGGTGGATGTGTGGTAGATTTCTGTTATCCTGCTTTGCTTTGGTACATGTTCTTCAAACCGTCATGGAAGACAGCAGAATTTTGGCTCGTTCTCCTTCTTGGAATATTTGGTTTGATTACTGGCATTATTTCAACATATCAAGCAGTCAAAGATGTTATTAATGCTTTCAAGAAGACAAAGGCATAAGTGTATTCGATGAAAATATTATAAATTTTATTTATTCTATATCATATTGCAAAATCTTACGATTTTTCATCCAGTATTATCTTATAAAATAAGCATTTCATTTCGCTTTCATAGCATAAACAAAATCATTAAATTTTATCCAAAATCGAAAAATTGAAGATTAAGTTGCTGGAAACTGTATAATTTGATAACATGAGTCATGCAAACACTAAATATACATATTTTGATTTATAAAGGATAAAATTTAAAAATTTAGTAGATTAAAGGTAAGAATACATAGAGAATGTCCTTTGCAATGGCTTTTGCAATAGCTGGAATTGCATTTCGCTGATCATCTGGAATTCCAGGAATGAAATAGTTTTTGTAAATTTCATCATTGGTGGAACATCCTCCTGCTGTAATGAGTTTCAAGCAATATTTGATGACTGGCAGCGGGTCCTTGTAACTTACATCATTCTTGTAAGTTGAGAATTTAGAAATAGTGTTAGGAAAGTCTTTTTGCTGGATCGCAACCATGAAGTTCATGCAGAAATAGTTGTAGTTCCTTCTGATGACAATGTTATTGTCTGAATTATTAATGAATTTATAGAGAGGAACAAGATTGCCGAATTTGAGGTCTGGGATCCTTTTCAAGAAGGGCAATGCTTGCATCTCCATGTCTGTGCATACTTGCTTTTTAGCTTCATCAACAATCACATTCGAGTGTTCTTCAAGAATCATTTCGAATGTGCTTGTTGAATCCAAATTAGTTCCTTTTGAAAGTATCGAGTACATTATTCTTTCGATGAGGTACTTGGCACCGAGGGCGTTTTGGTTTTCGAGGATATTCAAGCTTATACTGGATTCTTGAGCAGCTGTCAATTTAATTGTCGGATACTTCTCGCGCATCATGAGGTGGATAGGAAGAGCTGGAGCATGTTCTTGTAAGCATGACCCATTCGAGTATAAAATGTAGCTGAAACGCATTGTTGAGATTATCGAAATAAATAATTCTTCAGCTTTAACGAAATTTTGCTCGCAAGAACCAATAACTTTCTCAATGATCATATTCAGATTGTCAGTATTGATCAGATAATCTTCGAGGTCGTCTGTGTTTTGCGTAACAACATTAGGCACTGTTTTAAGATGCTTTTCAATGTCAGCAACAAACTGATTGTGATGGTATGTCATATACATGTGTACCACTCCATTACACCAATCTGGCTTTGAACCATTCTCATCGAAATAAGTCTTGATATCGTATTCAGTAGCTTCTTTTTGAAGGAACTTGAAAAATTCATCTAGTTCTTCATTTTGAACTTCATTATTATAGGAATCGATAAATTTGACTAATTTTGCAAATTTAAATTTCGATTGATGAAGTAAAAATGAGTAAATCATCGGAGCCTGGAATTGCAACTCTGGTTTAATGTAAAATTTCGCCAATTGACTCTTTGCGGATGAAAATTTAATGTGATTTGGAATAATTTCTTTCATTGCTGATGAAAAATTGATGACTACCTTCAAAGGATTATCATTGGGTAACATTAAATTCTTGATATTATTATTGTAATATTCTAAATATTTGTTTCTTATATCATTAAACTTGTCTTCTACATTATCATCACCTAATAGTTCTTTGAATAGTTCTAAATCGTTAAATATAATTGTTTGTTCTAATGGATTAATGAAGTAGTTAGGCAACAGTGTTTTAGAATATTGCAATTTACTTAGCTTTCCCAAAAGATGCTCATTTAACTGCGCAATATTGCCTTTCGAGTCTGTTTTCAATGCGTATCCACCATCCCTAAAATTCAGCATAAAAGGACCTCTGGCTAGTCCAATTTTAGAAAACATATCATAAATATTATGATTGTATTCTCTGATGATTTTTTGACATTCATCAACATTGGAGTCTTCCATTTTAAATAATGCTGGAAAATTTAATAAAATTCCCAGATAATTTACATGTCAGATTTATATGGAAAATTTATAATTGTCAAAAATTCTAAAGAAATTACAGGTCAGATATAATATTATATCGGATTTATTTTGACAATTTACATGTCAGAAATAACTGGGAAATTTATATTTGCTTTGTGGTTCTTGTATTATGGATCGGATACATTGTATCTCTCAGGATAAAGGTTTGTAACAATCTTACTGCAATAAGATATATTTTGACAATTTACATGTCAGAATTATATGAAAAATTTCGATATATACATATATTTCTGGCTCTTGTATTGTTTTGACCATCAAATAGGGAAGTTCCATTTCTAATGATCCAATAAGTGTTGCTAAATAAGAGCAGCTGGCTGAAAAACCAGATCATGTTCCCTCATACCTTCAGATGGCATCCATTAGATATTGATTTCCCTCGCAAAAGTCTTGGAAAAGACCTTCTTTTCCAAACTTTATTTTTCAAACCCTAGATTTTCCCTTCTTTATCTTCCATATATGCATAGTTAACTTGTAGCTTATTATCTTGGCAAACAAGCATCTTTAATTCAAATCCTTTAAGATACTTAATGTATTAACACAGAATCGACAGATTATCTGTGATTTATTTTAATTTATCGAAAAATTTCAAAAAATTTACACTACAGATTCATCTATAGCTCTGTATCAACTCAGACATGATTTTTCCGTGTTTTCTTATTAGTTGAAAATGCAGCACTTTTTAATGCTACAAATACCCAATTAGAAGATAGTAGTTTCAATTAAACAATGCTTAGGTAGGAAACGTCAAGAAAAGTCGATTTTTTTTTAAAAAAAGGGTTTAATTAACTAAATTTGACAAAAGTGATTAAACTTGACATGTAAATTATACAAATTTTCTGTAAATATGACAATCCGCCATGTAAAATATTAATTCTCAGATCAAAAATCAGCCATATTTTGCTTTGCTCTTCTTGAAGATCTCCATCTCATTTCTTTTTTTGTCATTTATGAGACAAAAAGACAATTTTGATCTTGATTTGTCGCTATTCTTCGAAAGTTGACATGTAAAGTGTCATATTTTTAGACAAATTCGTATTTACATGTCAATTTTGCAAAAAAAGTAAATTGTGGCTTGGACGATATAAAATCTAGAAAATGCCGAGATTTTTCGTTGTTTTCGAGAACGCGATCGGTCTTTCCATATTTGACTGCAAGGGATTGAACGAAGTCGTCGTTTCCAGCCAACAGTATCAAAAACAATTCATTCAGTTTAATCTTTTCTCCAAACTTGTCCATCTTGAAGCATTTCAGCCATTTCCATCTACAGAAGTAGCTCTCGACACTCAGACATTACTCACAGAAGGATCTCTCTCCGATTTCTATCGCACATTCTTAGCGACAAATATTCCACATATTAGTGAGAAATATTCAGGCGCATTGCTCGGCATTTCTGAGAAAGGCCTTGCTGGTACAATTTCAACAGAGTTAGGCTACAGTTGCGTATCAAATGATAACGTTCGTGAAATTATTCGTGGAATTCGCGAACATTTCACAAAATTCATGGACACAATTAAGACAGAAGATGTAAATCTTGCTCAACTCGGTCTCGCTCACGGTTATTCTCGCGCTAAAGTTAAATTCAATCAACACGGTGATGATAACATGATTATTTCATCAGTTGTACTTCTTACAACACTCGACACTGACCTTAACACATTTGCTATGCGTCTTCGCGAGTGGTACTCCGTCTATTTCCCAGAACTCAGCGCATTAATCCCAGATCACGCTACTTACGCTGCAGCAGTTCAAGTCGTCGGCGATAAGACAAATATTAACGTCGAAGCACTCAAGGAATTGCTTAAAGATGACGATTTAGTCGATAAGATTCAACACGCTTCAGTCAACTCAATCGGACGTGAAGTCAGCGAAAAGGACCTCGCCACAATCATCTCAATGGCAGAACGCGTTGCAGGTCTCGCAAATTACAGAAATACTCTCCAGAATTACTTGCATGAAAGAATGCACAACATTGCGCCAAACCTTACAGAACTTGTCTCAGACAGAATCGGTGCCCAGCTCATCGCCAAGGCTGGCTCACTCACAAACCTCTCCAAAGCCGCTGCTTCAACAGTACAACTCTTGGGCGCAGAAAAAGCTCTTTTCAACGCACTCAAGAAGCGCAAAGACACTCCAAAGTATGGTATCATCTTCAACTCATCCATCGTTGGTGCCGCAGACACAAAGATCAAAGGCAGAGCAGCCAGATCTCTTGCGAACAAGATTTCAATCGCAGCGAGAATCGATGCTTTCAGCGACGACCTCAGAGGCGGCCACCTCGGCAGGCTGATGAAGGACATGCTCGAAGTCCGCGCAGAGAAAGTCAACACGGGCAAGAAGCCGCAGCCGAACTTCGACGCTATGGTCGAAGCAGTCAAGAAGGCGAGAAAGCTTGAAGCATCTGACCCAGCAAACCAAGGCGCAGTTGCTGACATCGAAGTCAGATCTAAGCCACTTACAGAGGCAGACAAGGAGACAGATTTCTTCGCTGACGGTGCAGAGAGGCCAGCAGCTGAGAAACCAGCCGGCGAGGAGAAGAAGAGGAGGCATCGCAAGCATCACCACTCAGAGGAGACTGCTGAACATAAGGAAGAAGAGAAGCCAGCAGAGCCAGTTAAAGAGGAAGTCAAGGAAGAAGAAGGAAAGAAGAAGAGAAGGAAGCATAGAAGTGAAGAGCCAAAGGAAGAAGAGAAACCAGCTGAACCAGTTAAAGAGGAACCAAAGGAAGAAGTAGAACAAGTAGAAGAAGGTAAGAAGAAGAGAAGGAAACATCGCAAGACCGAATAAAAAATTATAATAAAGTAGACTTTTATAGACAATAAAAATCATTTTATTATGATTAAAAAAATTGACTAAGAAACTAAGTCTTTGTATGACGTTTGGATGTAGTTATATTGATTTGCCAAGGTTTTACCTCATTATTCAGATCGAAATTTATACGAAAAAATTATATTTAATAAATGCACTTGTGCTTTACAGCAAACTCTACAAAAGTATCCTCTATTGCAGAATCAGCGCAAAAGATAGTCAGTTTAGCAGAATGAAAAAAAAAATAATAATAATAATACGTTATTGAGCAAATAAAGGGCTGATTATGGTTTATTAGTTCATGCATAAATATTGGTATTGGCCTGCAATATACTAACTACCTAATACTGGTCGAAATCGACAATTTATTATATAATTTACAAATCATGTGATATTAATTTCAATACTTTATTCCGCAAAAAATATAATTACATGGCATATTTTTTGTTTACATGCCATAATATAATTTACAAATCATATGACACATATTTTCAATACTTTATTCTACAAAAACTTCTAATTACGTGGCATAAATATGATTTACATAACATGAAATTGTCAATTTTAGGGACACTGGTCAAGCACAATAAAATGTCTGATCTCGTTCAAGTAAACGCTTCTGCTAAGAACAAAATGATGGCTGGCAAGTATCCAGCTGCTATCGCCGATTTTACATCAGTAATCGAAAATACAAAAGCTACATCAGAAGATAAAATCGCACTTAAAATTTCTGCTTACAACAATCGTTCATACTGCAATATTCTTACAAAGAAACTCCCAGAGGCTCTCGCTGATATCAACAACGCAATCGAATTAGCAAACACAAGCAGAAAATCTGAAAACATTAAATCATTGTCCGTTGAGCAAAGAAAACAGGATGCTATCATTCCTCTTCTCGTTGAGGCTCTTGTTCGCCGTGCTAACATCTACGATATGCAAGATTTAGTTCTTAAATCTCTCCAGGAATACAAAGATGCAATGGAAATCATCCCAGATGGTGATGCTACAACAGCTTATAACAGATTACTCAAAACATGCGGATTTCCAAAGCTTCCAGAAAATGATCAGAGACTTGTCATGTTTGAGAACGTTCTTGCTAACATTCTTAACAGAGATTCTCTTCTCAACTCATTGAAGCAGTTATATGACTTTTTCACAAACCCAGCTGAAATTGCAAAACCAGATCTCGAATTTTACTCTTCATCCAAGGCAATCAACGTTCCAGATGGTGTCATCACAATCTACGTTCGTGATCCAGAGATTGTTCTTCTTTGCATCAAAATCTTGCACGCGATCGGCAAGAAGGGCTGCCTCCCAGTCTACGCATTCTTCAATGATGTCAAGGACTGCATCAGCAACTATCCAAAGAACGTCGAAATTGTTACAGAAGCCGTCGGATATCTTTTCGATACACCAGAGCAGGCTTTCGTTAAGTTCGCCGATGAAGAGTCCATCGACCCAATCTGCAACTGCTTCGCTCTCGGCCTCCCAGAGGAAGTCAAGGAGCAGTTATTCTTCGTTTTGTTCAACATCGCAAACAACGACGATCTTTGCCTCAAAGTTCTCAACCATCCACCAGTTCTCGACAATATCATGAAGGAGAAGAGCGTCGGCGCCGGCATGTTGATGTCCAGATTGACACAAAGCGCTCCATTCGCAAAGTTCGCTATGGGCAAGATCGGCTTCGCATGGATTGCTAAGCTCCTCAACCCCGAGCTCGGCGTCGAGAAGGTCACAGGCCTCATCATCGCTTTATCCCGCTGCGTGCTCCACTGCAGAGATGTCGAGAACTTCGACTACAAGCCAGAAGTTGAGACAACATTCGAATGCGTCGTCCCAACACTCCAGAAGATGATGAAGTCACTTGACATCTGCTCGAACGGCTTCGGCTGCTTAGCTTTGTCTGTTGACGTCTGCCCACAGAAGGCACATGACCTCAGAGCTGTCAGACTCGCTTCACTCGGCCTCGCTATGCACTCCAAGCAGCCAAAGGTTGTCCAGAACGTCATGGCCTTTGTCTACTACGCTGCTAAGGCTGGCTTGTTGCAGGATGTCAAGGAAATCGAGAATGCAATCGTTCCAGTCATCTTCGAGGTCATCAAGGGACAGGCATCCAACGTACAGACAATCTGCGAGCACTCAATCGCTCTCCTTGTCATGCTCGATCACCCGAAGAAGAAAGAGATGCTGCTCGCAGGTGTCCAGCAGTACCCAATGTCTCAGATCTTCAAGGAGCTCCTTCCAGGAACAATCGACTTCAACGAGCTTCAGAACCACTAAGCATGATATATCTATATTTATATATAATATGTATACGCCAAATAAAGTGATAATAATTTTTCTTTTTAATCGCTCTAAATCAAATTTCAAAACAATATATTGCAGAAGAATGATAACTAACGAGAAAAAAAAAAAAAAGAAATCTGTAAAGCCAAAACACTAATTCTTTTTGAATGCCATTGATTGCAATTTTTCCATCATTTCACCGAAAAAGGCAAAAATTTCATAATCAGTGATAGTAAAAGTAACAAAATTTGAATAAATCTCATAGAATTTTTCTATGAGTTACCACAAAAAAAAAAATCACCTCCATATCATATTAATTTGTTATTACTAACACATCTGAGTCAGGATGTCGTTGATTAATTAATAAGACAATGACTAATTATATTCATATAAGCACAGACCTGATATAATTAATGTAACTCTAATATCAATGATAAAACATCTTAGTAAACCAAATATTATACTCATGCACATATAATGGTTATATGGTAGAAGTACTAAAGCATATGCTTGGTTACATAGAGAATATTATCATATATAGATATGTTCATGACAGAGTCATTTGATTTCATAATGATTTTTCTTTTTGACAAAACTTTACATGGCATTTTTTCCGAAAAAAAAATAAGAAATTTATAAAAACCTCTGATGTTTTAAATATAAGATAGATTTGTTGTATAAATGATGAATATGGAAGAAAAATGGGTATCATCTCTTCGGATTTGATTTTTTTTTGTCATAAAAAGTGACAAATTTCATTTAAATCTTTTTTTGATGAAAAGTTTTCCCACAGCTCTTGGAAAAGAATATACTTTTCAGGAGCCCTTTTGCATCCACAGCGAAGCAGAAAATCGGAGTGAGGAGGACTCAAGCCTTATATACATCAATGGTGAGGGACAAGCAGTTAATATCGATGGAAAGCCGATTCCCCCACCCGAAATCCTGCTTACAATAAACCAACTCTCGAAATTACCATATCCATCCGTTGATTCGGAGGATCAATACAGAAGAATTATTCAACAATGGCAAAATTCGATGCTAAATGTTGCCCATTCTGTCTTGCTACCTATTCCAATGGGCGTGAACTACAAAAGGCCAGCAATGCCGCACGTTCCAACACCACAGGAAAAAATTGAAAAAAGTTTAGAGAATCGTACAGCCGCGAAAGCTTTCAACATCAAAACAACGCCACTTTACCCTCAGAACTACATGGTCATGCTTGATGCAGTTTTGAACGAAAACCAAATAAATGAAATTGAATTCGAAGTTAAAGGCCCACGCGGTGAAAGGATCCCCGTCGCTAACCATTTCAGAACAGTGAAGCCATGGAGCTCACAGTTAATACAGCAGAAGCCAAATCCACATCTTTTTAAACATTATTCCGATTATCAGAATGCTATGTACTGCTGGATCCAACAGATCTCTCAGAGCTGCGTTATACCACCCAGCCCACAGCAGCTACAGTCGATTATCGGCATAGATCTCGAAAGGCATCAAGTTGTCCGTAAAAACTTGAAAAAAAACAGAGTTAACAGGATGTCATCGTCAGATTTCTACAGCATTGTTACAATTACGCCTTCTTCTTTCCAGGATTCCGATGATGAGCCAGGATCGATTCTATCAGATCCATCAATTAATCAGCTTTCATCTTTTCTCACGTCGGATTTGATGAGGATAAAGAGCAGGGTGGAGCCTATTCAAGGTCTTTCGGACCTATCTCTCCGTTTTCTCGCTGGTCTTAAGCATGTTTACTTCACAAACAACATTGAAGCCCACAAACTGCAGCACGAACCAAAGCTCGCACAGCAGCTGATATCCACAAATCCGCCGTTGCCCATTTTATACAAAGAATGGAGCGAATTTGGTGTTGAAAAGCCAATATATCATAAAATGAGAGCAATTGCTTTTGTCAATGAGGCATTAGCCAGCGAACTCTCCAATTCTCCACAGTTTTCGTACATTCCTGAGCTCTACAACGCAAAAGAAATTTATACTCTTTGTAAGACATTCAAACATCCGCATTTAAGGCTTAGTCTGTTCGAGAAAATCCTAGGACAGCTGAGCAACAGCGAAATCTTCGAAGCAATTATATCAGACATTCAATATTTATACGAAATTTATATTTTATTCCACGAATTCACAACACAGATCTCGGATCCGCCTGAATTGGTAATTGAGTACAAATGCGATATTTTACTTAGCGATTTATACTCAAAATTGATAAATTATTATATGTTGCGCCAAATCTACGATTATTACAAAGATCGCGATAAAATTTTGGGTAAAGCTCTAATTGCACATCTCGAATCATTACGAACATCAATTGATCAGTTGTTACATCAATATCAGAAGATCCGCAGCCTTTTGGAAGGATCTGTTAAAGAATTCCCACAGCTCTGCTCACAGATTGTCTTCTTAATGCTTTCTCTTGAAAATAGGTTCCTTTCATATCTTCTCCAAGTTGATATGCGAATTATTCCAATAATTATGGAGATTTCCCGCTCCTCCCCAACAGATTTCAGAAAATTGCAGCTCAATATATTCAGATCTCTCACAATGTCAACATTTATTATCCAGCAGCTTTCTTTGCTGAACTACAACCAGAATTTCTTGCTTTACGAAACATCAGACGAGTTCCTGTCATTCTTGAGCTCAATTCTCGTTCAACGGCTTCCAAAAGAATCAATTTCAGCAAATGTCGACTGGACACTGTCATTTTTGACTGATATTCTTAATCATGGTGGTGACCGACTTTCTACCACGCAATGCGAATTCATATACTCGATTTCAATATTTATTCAAAATAGAATGTGGGCATATCCACAGACGAAGAACTGGGAGATCATGCTTCCACAGATATTATCGACAATCCTTGCATTCATGGTCACAACGAACGAAACAAAAACAATTTTATCACTTTTGAAATCTTTCAGACGTCTTCTGTGGCATCCTTGCGCCACAAAGTTCCTTAGACCCAAGCTGATTGTCGACCAGATGGTTCCATTCCTCAAGAACCCTGCAACGTCAGTCAGTGGAATAAGGACAATAAAAGTCGTCGTTGTTAATCATCCGAAATTCCTCGACGAGATAATCTCGAAGCCAAAGGACCTGAAAGTCCTCGGCGAGGCTATGTTCATCACTAGCGAAGATGCCTACATTGAGCTCTTCAAGATGATCAAGCTCTTCACCACGATGCAGTGGTACTCGTCGTACAAGAATCAGTTCCAGCAGTTCCTTCTCGCGTCGCACTTCCGCATTGATGCAGCGAAGTCGAAGGTAGAAGGAAAGGCGCAGAAGAAGCAGCGTGAAGTCTTCAAGGACTTTGTTTTGTACTTGAAGAAAGCTCCACATGTCAACCAGATGCTTAATAATATCGAAAAGCAGCTTTCAAGCTCATCGCGGAAATAATTTTTAGATTTTATATATATATTTTATTTGTTATTTCATTTTTATTAAAGAATTTATGCTTTTGTTAATACATTTCCTTCCATCTTTGCACCAGACTTAATCAAACTTAACGAAATCATGAGCATCATCAACATCATTATTCATGATTTCATTGATTTTTTATTTCGAAATTCTTTATAAATGATTCGAATTTTTAAATTATTGAAACGAAATCAAACTCTCATCAAATAGATTTGGATCTCAGGAATGTGTTTTTACAAAAATGATGTTCCTGTTTCTACTTCTAACTATGATTCACAATGAATAGATTCACTGTATATTATTCAAAAAGTTTTAAAAAATTCGAGTCATGATACATCAAGCACATTTATTAGTGATTCATTAATATAGGCAAGTAATACTCGATTGATAATGGTTCGTAAATATCAAAGAATTCACAAGAAAATGAAAATATCAATGAATTAAAAAAAAAATGATTTGATTTCATATAAACCAGGTGGGTTGATTTGATATGATTTGGGTTAAGTTTCTAGAATATTTTTAACATCATATCCTATAACTGTGTAGGATATTTATCGAAATATTATTGTGCAGTATCATATATATGCATAAAAATATAAACAAAAGGATTTAAATCAAACATCATTACAATATTACGCATAAGTTAGTACTCCGAGTACCACTGAGCGTCGACAACAGGCAGACTGAAGTTGAGGTCGATGAACTCAGGTATCGGGCGAGGAGCAGGCATCTGATTGAGTGGCGTTGGCTGGCCGATCTGTGTTATTTGTGTAGGTGTTGGCGTCATCTGCGGCTGCGGTGGCTGTGACTGCTGCTGGTAAGGCGATTGAGCCATTGACTGCATGCTAGACTGGTACTGGCTGTTCTGGTTTTGCGTCTGCTGCTGCATCTGCTGCTGGTAGTTCGTCTGAGGCTGCTGTGACATCTGCGGGAAGCCTGTTTGTTGCTGCATCTGCTGCATTTGTTGCATTTGCGGATAACTTGACTGCTGCTGGCTCTGCATGTTCTGCTGCATTTGCTGCATCTGCTGTTGGTAGTTTGGCTGCATTTGCTGCATGTTAGCCTGCATAGATTGCTGGAATTGAGATTGCATTTGCTGCATTGGCTGATTTGCACCTTGCATCATGTGGGACTGCATCTGCTGCTTGGACTGTGCAGCTTTTGACGCACTGCTGCCCATTTGTCCAGGATGCTGTTTCTGATTTCTTGGTTTTTTGGATTTTTGCTGGTGCATCTTGGAATTCTGTGGCATCTGCATCGGATACTGCATAGATTGCATGGCGTTCATTGCAAATGGGTTCTGCGAGAGCTGGCCGAGCTGACCCGTTTGCATTAAAATATTCGAAAGCTGCTGCATCGAATTTGGCATCTGTAGTTGGTCGAGAGATTTTTGCTGAGCGTTCTGCATGTATTGCTGTAAGTTTGTTTGTTGCATTTGCTGCATTTGCTGACTTAATTGATTTTGATTGACTGACATAGACTTCATCATGTTCTGGTTCATCATTGGACTCATCTGATCCATCATTTGCCCTTGCCACTGCTTTGCGGAATAATCGTTTTGAACTGGAGAGTTCGCGGTTTGGTCTTTTTTGAGCTTGGAGTACATGTAGCGGCATTGTACGTCGGTTCTGTTCCCCATTTTTGAGCTAATTAATTTCCATGAAGATTCTCCGTTTTTGCTTACGAGGTCTAAGAGCTTGGCTTCTTCTTCTGGGGTCCAGGCACTCTTAGAAATACCCGGACTAAGAGCTCTGTTCCATCTTTGATGGCATTGCGCTTTTGTTCTTCCGTTTCCAACAAAGTTTGAGATCTGGCTCCACTGGTCTTTGCCGAACCTGTATATTGCAGCTATGAGACGGTAGTCTTCATCAGTTCTCCATGGACGGTTTTTTGTTTTTTCCGTATCTGAAGGGCTGGAGATTTGGGGCGGGGATTCCTGACTATTGATGATACTTTCTAAGGTATCTAACTTATTGTGGTTTCCGACAATGCTCATTAATGCTTCTTTCGCGCTTTGGGGGCTGATCTCTTTATATAGATATTTGAGGAGCACGTTTCTTATATTAGCTTGGGCCTGCTCCGGAAGCTTATCTTCAGCATCATCGTGAGATGAAGCCATTTCAAGAAGCGCTTCCATATTTGTTTTAATGAAAAAAAATTCTTCAATTTTTGTGTTTTTCAAATTAGTTTTGACTCTGTTTTATTTCTAATAATTATTAATAAGAAAACAAATTTCGAAAAGTGACACTAACTTTTTATACAAAATGGCTCATTAAATTGTAAACAATAAAATAACAAGAAAATTTTAATTGAATACGTTTTAATTTTGTAAAAATCCGATATTTTGATTACTTTACATAACAAAATTTTGTATTTACATGTCATTTAACATAGCATCTTTATTTTTGTCTATTATTTGATAATTCATGATGTTTATTATATAAATTCTCGATAATTTCATTACTTGACTTTGACATTTACATGGTAAAAAATATGTTTACATGTCATGAAATATAACATTATTATATTTCTTCGTTTTATTCACTTAGTAATGTTTGTGATTATAAATTCTCGACATATTAAATTTTCATTTACAAAACAAAATTTTTTGTTTACATGTCACGAAACCTCTCTTTTCTTATAAGTTGTATTCACGAATTGGTGTTACTTAAAATTGAATTTATATTATCTCCTATTGATTAAGTTACTTGGCTCTAGTAGTCACCTATTTGTTCAAATGAACTAAAAAATATAGTGGTTAACTTCGAGAATCCAGTTCAAATTCACGAGAATTTCATTACATGACTTTGTAATTTACATGGCAAGAATATATTTACGTGTCATAAATTGTTTCATTTTTATTCTGCCTATCTACGTATTCACCTTAGAGCGTCCAAACTTCCCTGGAATAATTTTCTCTCTGCCCATTGATTTATATTTTGCCTGTAACATCATTCTTCTCTCTTATTCAATACTGTTGCTCATTTTTTCGATGTCAGACAGCTTTTTCGATACGTATTCAATTTTTTTGGACGTTTTTATTTGATATTTG
>MRSU01011507.1:0-24114 GCA_008369845.1 Trichomonas gallinae
GAAATCGAAGGCCTTACAACAACAGTCGTTCCACGCCGCTTCGGTCCAAAGCGCGCCTCAACACTCCGCGCCATGTTCGGCATCGAGGATTCCAAGTTCGATGCTTCCAAGCTCGTCCTCAAGCGTGAAGTCAAGCCAGGCAAATTCACACAGCCAAAGGTCCAGCGTCTTATCACACCACGCCGTGTTGCCCGCAAGAACCGCATGCTCAAGGAACGCAAGGAGAAGCGCGAGGCCACAAAGAGGAAGGCAGAACAATACCAGGCTATGCTCAAGCAGCAGAAGCAGTAAAATCTTTTTCTGATATTAACTGACTCCAAGTAATCAAATACGAAATTACGAAAAACGAGAAATAAGATTTTTTAATTTTTATATGTTTTTTTGATCAAAAATTATTAAAAAAAATCTATGTAACAGTTAGAAATCTTGGATTGGTCTAAGCTGAAGACGATCATAATCAGCTCTTTCGAATTCGATGCGAGAAATTTCAACGAAAACGAAAACAACGTAAAGAACGCATGCAAGGACATTAGCTATTGAAGCACCAAGAACTTTGTACTTTCCGAAGAAATAATTTCCCATTTTTATGGAGCAATACGGATATAAGTGCGCCATCGTGTAGCATTCTTCAGCGTAATAATCTGAGTAGTGCTCATTATATCCGCAGCACTCGAATGTTTTTTCAAGGTTATAAGAAGGTTCACTACGCTGCTTTGCCCAGAAGCGTTGGTAAGATGCAAGGAAAATATCGTTAGAGAACGAATACGTAACGAAATTGAGGAAGGAAACGCAACATATTAATCCTCCAAGGATAGCTAATGAAAAATGAGCCCATGGATTTGTTCCTTTGATGAAAATACTAAGAACTATTGTGAATGATGTCAAAACAACGAAGATTACGATCAAATAAATTAATATCGGCCAAGAAAACTTTGCTAATTTTTTGTTTAATATATAGTAAAGCACGAACGCGATCCATCCAAAAGATATAATAATGCCTCCGACGCCAGTATACAAGGCCCACTTCCATTTCTGAGTGTCCTTCATTTTGTGTTTGAAATGTCAGTCTGACATCAGATTTGAAGTGGCAAATTCTTTTAAATTTTTTATTTTTAGGTTTATATTATTCGGGATTCGTTTATACATTCAGCATGTGGAATAGATATTCTTTGTACTCTTTTTTCCAAAATATAAGCGAAACTTTGCAAAAACGAAATATTTTTATAAACATTTTGAGATTTTTAGTATATTATACTCATAGTCCTATAGTATCTATACTCTAAAATTTAGAAAGATTACGCTCAAATAAAATTATATCTTATTTGCTTGATGGTATTTGACTATTTTATTACCATATAAAGTTCGAAATGAATCATTTCATTCGATTGAATTTGAAAATTCTTTTATTAGTTAAAATTTTGATATCGATTAAACATTAATACATTATGATTCAAAATGGTTTCGATGAAATGATACAGATGGAGAATGCTTTCTTTCAAGATTTTGAAATTTATTTCATATAAAAAAGATTTAGAGTACACAAACCGATAACATGCCATTAATATTTGATAAAAACAAAATGAGAATAAATGAAATTGAAATCATAATGAATATATATTTTTCAAAGTAACAATTAATTCAAGAATTCAGGAGGCAATACAGAATTAAGATCAAATGCGAGAGTTTTATATTTAAATATAAGATTACCAACAAAAATATACACAGGATTTTTTTTGTTATTTATTGAAGATTTTTTATTCTGTCGTAAAAAAAGAGAGTTTTTAGGATTCTAATTAATAAATTAGAATATATTTTATGTATTGGTACTATTTCTTTAATTTAAAACGATTTTTAAAATTTTAATCGTAAGGGAAATACCCAATTTTAAATTTCCACCCCCTGAAATAAAAAAGTGTTCAGCCAAATAATTGAAAGCAAAATCATCGTCGCACCAAATATGTTTCTGTTTCTTTCAGTTCTTGCTGTAAGCGAGATTGACGAAGATGCGGATCCAGTTGGTGCCCTCCAGCAATACAGAGCGTTTGGCAATGATGCGAAAGTCAAAAGCATTTTAGATAAGCAAATTAAAAAACTTGGCAAGCAAACTCCTATTCTTTTTTATCGTTTGAGAGCAGAAGCCGAATGTAATCTTTATATGCCAGAGGAAGCACTCGAAGATGTCGAAAAAGCTCGCAAATTAAAGCCGGATGCAATGGAATCAAAAAATTTGGC
Source organism: Trichomonas gallinae (assembly GCA_008369845.1). Lineage (NCBI taxonomy): Eukaryota > Parabasalia > Trichomonadida > Trichomonadidae > Trichomonas > Trichomonas gallinae. The sequence goes on from MRSU01011507.1 coordinate 2,233, forward strand.
AATGATTGCGGCCAATTCCTATCTCAGAATTGGTGATGCTGAACAGGCACTTGCTGAAGCACAAATGGCTGAAGATTCTCAGCTGATTTCATCATCAAATGAATTAGCGAAATTATTAAAACAGGCAGAAGATTTCATCGATGACGATAACTATGCAGATGCTGCAAAGGTATACGATAAAATCTTACCAATTTGCAACCGCGCTACAGAATTACAGCAAAAGAGAGCAGATATAGCTTGGATGCTTAGACAGACACTCGTTTTTGAGAACAATATGCGCGAAACTGTCAAAGCATTCTTCGAAAACGATGCAGATCTCGATTACAGATATGGAGTTGCTTTAATTTGCAACGGAAAGATGGGCGAAGGCAAGAAATACATTGCAAAGGCCGAAGAGATCGATGAGGTCCCACCAGAAGCTAAGAAATACCGTCAACTTGCAACAACTCATGCAGGTTCTTTCAACGAAGCCGAGTCTGCGTTCAAAAAAGGCAACTACGATGAGGCATTGCGCGTACTCAGCAAGTACAACAATTCAATTACTGAGCTTTGCGGTCCCTCAACTGGAGCAATTTCGAAATCCAGTTTTCTCGCAGCCAAAATCGCTGAAAAGCAATCTAAGCTCGATGTTGCAGTTGACATGATGAATACAGCCCTCGAAATTGATACTGAGAACGATGAATACATTCGTTACAGAGCAGATCTCTGCTACAAGAACAAAGAATACGATGCAGCAGTCTTTGACTACACCCGCCTTCAGCACAAGTATCCTAACGACTCTGGAATCGCTCACGCACTCCAGCGCGCAATGGACGGCAAGAAGAAGGCCAACGCAGTCGACTATTATAAGACTCTCGAAGTTCCTAAGGGATGCACAAAGTCACAAATCAAGGACGCATACAGGAAACTTGCTCGCAAGTGGCATCCAGATCAATACCCAGACCAGGCGGACAAGAAGAAGGCAGAGGACATGATGAAGGTCATTAACACTGCTTACGACATCCTCACAGACACAGACAAACGCCGCTACTATGACGCAGGCGGTGATATGGAGCAATACCAGGCGTGGAAGGACCAGCAGGCAATGAAGAATGGTGGATTTTAAATGTTTGAACAAATATATTAATATAATAAACATTCATATACTAACATAATTCACCAGGTTAATAATTTAAGTCTACTAACGTAAGTGATTAGAACTGAACTGACCTAGTAGGTAAACATGATAGTATACTATACACCCTAATAGCATGAGAGAAGCTAAGTCTTATTTATTCGATTTTCTTGTAGAATTTTCTACTTTAAATTTGGACTGAATTAAATTCTTATTTTAGTTCTCATATATATCTATATTATCTTAAGGTCTGTTCTAATTTATGTTCTTGGGACATTCTATATGGGTGATTTAGAGTCCAATTTTGTACTCATCAGATATGATTGGATTTTTTTCTCAATCATCAGGTAATACGCAAATTTTTTCTTTATTGAAAAGCAATTCATTCATTTCACAAACTGAGAAGGAGGATAATAGAAAGTTTATCTTTTTGATAATTAGTAATATTTAAGTCTTTTTTTTGGCTGAATTAATATTAACATATCAAATATACTGGAAACAACTATGACTATCTTTAACAACTGAGTGTTTCGCCAAAAAATCACGAAAATTTTTGGTTATTCATGTATTTTCTAAGACATGACAGCATGTAGCATAAAATATAGCTTGTTATAAGATCAAGTATCTTCATCCTCTTTTCATTTAATGCAAATAATTAAATGTTTAAATATTCACATCATTTTGTTATGTTTCGCTATAATATTGTTGATCACAAATCTATAATTATATCAAATAAACTATTATTGTAGCCTGTTTTTATAAAATATGATGATTTAAATTATATTTTCAATAGTTATATGTATTCAAGCAAAACATCTATACTTATCATATATTTTAATCATAACAAACAAATATCTATTCAACATATATCTTCAATCCATCGAGAATCGAGAACCAAACAATTAATGTTGGAACGCAAAGCACTGTTGTCCAAAATATCATCGTAGATGCACATCCCTCGCCAAGCTTAGCACCGGAAGTAATGGCATATGAAGCAACTGCTGTTGGTTGAGCACCGATAATCATGCATTGACGTGAAACATGTGCGCTCATGCCAAGAGCCTTGCACCAGAGACCTGCAAACATAGGCCCAATGAAGCAACGAACGATAATGCAAAAGATAAATTGCAGCCATCCGCAAGAAATTAAGGAATGTTGTGCGAGAAATACACCAACACAAACTAAAGCCAGAGCAAACACCATATCACCTGCATATTGGAACAATCTGTCAAGGAAAATAGGATATTGAATATTGCATGCGGAATAAATGATGCCAATTACGTTTCCAATGAGAATAGGCGACTTAATGACACCAAGTAAAACCTTTCCAATTATTGAGAAGCTGAATTTATCAGGTGGTAGTCCTTCTTCCATTTTTTTCCTGTTTGAAGCGATAACTCCGTATATTCCAACCATTACAAGGAAGATCGGTGATGATATGAGATCGTTCGATATCATCATCATGGAAACCATGACATTTTCCTTGGGCGGCCACAAGGCATTGAACACAGGAATTCCAGAAATGATGTAATTGATATAAGCACAAGGGAAAACTGTGCTTAGGTATGCTTGCAAACGATCTCTAAATGGATAAATCATCATTAACGAGACTGCGATATATGTTGAAATGCTCATTAAAGCTGCAATGCCAAATGGCTGAAAATCTAGCTCTTTGAGCTTCTTGGGAGCAATACCCCTTATAATTAGAGGCATAAATCCGATAAAGAAGACAACTCCATTTAATGAGCCACTGTCTTTTAGTGTAACGATCCTGAGCTTGGCGAGAATGAAGCCAACAGCGATGATCAGCAGCATCGAAACGCCAACTTGTATAACATTCACGTAATTTGTCATCAAAAAATCTATCGATTTCTCAATTTTTTTTGTGAGAGTTTTCAAAATATTAAATTCTCGACATTTACCGAAAAAACGAATCTACATATAGAGTAGTTTCTAAAAATAATAAATTCGGATTATTTCAATAAAATCCCTAAATAAATTTGGCAGACCCTATTTATTCTCACTTTTCTTACAACAATTTTTAGAAAATCATTACATTCAAAACCCTTCTTAAATATAGCATCACTATGATGTGTATATTTTACAAATTTAATATGACACTTCAGATTTTTCTATCTATATTATCCTATTTCGCTAGTGCTTAGATATCATATCTATCGATACTTGAGGATGTATATATTAGTTTGAGTCAAATTTATCCGCAGTGTCGAAGTTTCATTACCTTTAAATCCGTAAAAACTTCAGGTCTTTCTTACGACTTCATAAAATTTTGACATTTTTAAAAATATGACAATCTGACACCGTAAAATCTTCCTATTTGACAGTAATAGACACATGATCAAAATTTAGAATGTAGATACAGTATGACTATAAAGGATGCATTTCCACGTTATTATGTGTATATATTACACTATTATTTTTAACTTCTAAGTTATTAATCAAATGTCAGTCAATTGGTCTACGTAGCATTTGATGGTTTGAGTTAATTATCAAATATTATGCCCCAACTCAATGAAAATCGCATTACTGCTAAAATATGCAAAGGTTAGGCATGAATTTCGTAATAGGTTATTGAAAGTGCAATGATAAATAATTTTCACTTTTTATGAACATTTTTTTATTACAATAGTTTATATTTCAAGCCCACTGATGAGTCAACATTGAAAGTAAATCGTCTTGAAGGTTGATGAATGCAATAGAATCTCCAACAGCGAGTTTGTGAATCATCGGAGGCTCCATCAATGGTGCGCCAAGGAAGCCATATATTGCCCTTTCATTCTCTCTGTATACAAGTGATGTTGTCGCTGTTCTTGGAAGCTGGAATAAGCCTATGTCGTCGACATTTCCATCTGCCGTTGAAACAGTTTCGCCATCTGGTGCAATGTGGAAGACGAACCACGACTCTCTCTTCAGGTGGAATGCGAACACATGCGTGAAATCATCATTCGCGCGACCTCCTAGCATGATTAAAACCGGGCCTGCTTTAACCATAGAAGAGTTCATGATCCTTGTATTGATGTTGACGCCCTTTGGCATGATCTGGCCGATCTCGTTGTTCTCGAGATTGATTGTCATCATTGGGGCGTTTTCTTCTTTAGCTCCTCCATGGATATATAGGAGATTGTCGATGAGAACAAATGGTGATCCCGTCCTGCCTTTGATATCAATGTCAATAAAATGCCATGTCTTCGTTTCTGTGTCGAGAATACTTAAATCAGAGAGATAATTTCCGTTATATCCTCCCCAGATGAATATTTTGTCTCCATATGCTTGTATAACTGGAGAAGATCTAGCAGCTGGCACAGGACCCTTGCATTCTGGGCGAATAATTTCGAAAGTTTTAACATTGATTAAATGGAAGTCTGCAATATACTGTTTGTCTGCGTAACCGCCGAATATAGCTAAGTAGTCGCGGAATAATGTTGCTCTTGCTCCTGATCTCTGTGCCAAATCGAAACCGTTACATGGAAGTTGAGTCCAGATGTTTTTCGCAAAGTTAAACACCCAGATGTCATTGAGTGGCATATTCTCTTTATCTAATCCGTATCCAATATATAGTAAACCGTTTTCGGAGTCGTAAGCACTGAAATGTGACGATCTCGGACAGGGCCCAGGCCCATTTGTATTCAACAATGACCACACTGCTTGCACCCAGCCTTTCAACAACGATGGATTATGCACAACTGAGCAGTTCGTATTTGGTTTTGGCGTAACAATCGAGTCATCATTTTTATCTGAACGGTATCCAGACATTGGAACATATTCATCGGGTGCTACATATGCGAATGCTTGCGGGTAAGCGTTAACAATACTACTTTTAGGTCCCATTTACTAAAAATGACCTGAAAAATTTGTTAAAATTTAGGTTATAAAATTTATATGTTTAAAATATGATTAGTTATTATATTATGAAGTTATTTTGAAATACAGGGTGTATAAAAATTAAGCAGGGTTTTTTGATAAAAATTTGAAAGTAACAAATCAGAGCCTTTCAAAAAATCCAAAAATCATTTTATATTTATCAATTATACTATAATATTTTTGATATTTAAGGGGTAAGTAAAATAAAACAGAGGATAAATAAATTGTTTAAAATGAGCAATATAAACTAGTATTATATTTTTGCGATGGTTTTAATAATAAGACTAACCGTTATTTCCTTTCAAAAAAATTCTATAGTATTCAAAATTTTTACAAACATCTTTGTATTTATCATATATACTATAATATTTAGATATTTTTGAAAATTTAAGGGGCAGATAAAATTATGCAGGGGTGTCTACATTTATTCAAAATGATAGCAATAACTATGGCTATCAAATTTTACGATAATTTATGAAATAGTTCAAACCGTAATTTCTTTTCAAAAAATCTGGTGTCATTAATAAATATATCATATTTATGATATGACTATTCATATTTTGATATCTTTGCAAAATATGGGGTGTGAAAAAATTATTTAGGGTCTTTAACCACACAGAAATAAAATTTTTCTATCATTTCTCCATCTTAGAATAATGAAATGAAGAAATACGATAAAAAATATGTTTATAACTAGTATATATATGGCAATCCATGAATGATGTTTATGGTAAATCATGTATAAAAAAGATTTTCAATTTGAATTTTGTCATTTTTCTTTGTTTTCTTTAGAAGCCAGTTATGTATTGATATTTTTGCATTGAGTTAATGTTCCTCACATGAAGTTAGTTGAATTAAAATTGATTTTTTTATCTTCAAATTCTTACTGAAGACAACATTACTTTGTCTACATATGACTTATTTGCTTGAATAGATAAAATCGAATGCGCCTTTTTATAAAGCTTTTTCATTCATTCAAGAAATTTGATCTAACATGAATACAATAATTTCAAGTAAGACAAATTCAAAACTTCAAAAGTCATTGTTTTGCGACAAATCATCGTAGAATTTCAATCTAATTGATACTTGTTGTTAATTTTGAATAAAATTTGCAGTCAGAATCATTTGTAGGCAAATACATAGTAGACAATGGTAATAAATATGTTAAATTTCAATCAACAATTGTCAAAGAATAAAATAACTGATATATTTTGCAAATTTTATGGACAGTAGTCTGTCTGCCTTAAAAATTCATAATATACATTATTTATTGTTAATATAAACATTTCTTTCATGTATAGACATAATAAATATGAATGACTTTGAAATATATTAATTTACATCATAATACTTGTTTCTTGATAAACAATATAAAATTTTATTATAATAAATATAATAATAATTCATGTTAAAGTTCGTCTGAGTATTCGACGACATCATCGTGAGAAACATCCACTGTTTCACCTGAGTCTGTGATTTCATCGAATTCCTTTGCGAGTGGAGCAAGAGCATGATCAGCAAAACCTTGTCCATCTCCGTCTGATGGATCATCGATCGAAGAGACGTCAACTGTTTCGCCTGAGTCTTCGATGTCTGGCAATTCAGCATTTTCAATATTTATATCATTGCTGTCTTCCTCTTCTTCCTCCTCTTTGTCCTTTTTGAATATTGCATAGATTATAAGAGCAAGGATGATGATGAGAGCTGCAATGATGAAGCAAGAAATAAGGATTATGATAAACCACTTGTTTTGGATAATTGTCTGGAAATCTTTCTCATCATTCAGATCTTGATTATCCTTTTCACCAGGTGGAACTACTGTTACATTTCCTGTTGGTTCTGGTGTTGTCTGTTCCTTCGGTGGAACTGGTGGGATTTCTTCTTCGACCTGGGTTTCCTTTTCTTTCTCTGGTTTTTCTTCTGGCATATCTCCTTGTTGTACTTGTGTTTCTTTCTCTTTTTCTTCCTCATCTGGTTTATCTTCTGGCTGTACTTGTGTTTCCTTTCCATTTTCTGGATCCTCCGGAGGAATTGGTGGAATAACTATAATTGCTGTTGCTTCTGGTGTCTGAGCTGGTGTATATGATGGTGTTGACATAGGTGTAGATGAAGGTGTAGACATTGGTGTGCTTGACGGTGTACTTAAAGGCGTAGATGTTGGCGTGCTAGATGGAGTGCTTAGTGGCGTTGATGAAGGTGTAGACATTGGTGTGCTTGAAGGTGTTGTTGATGGAGTACTTGATGGTGTTTCAGTAGCCACTGGTGTTCTGGCAACCGAGAATGTCTCTGGTGAGAATGGATACGAATTTACATTTTCTTCAACGAGATATTCGTATTTGGCCTTGTTCTGAGTCTTCTTTGGAAGTTGTGTGATAGCAGTAGCCACATATGTGTATTCTGTTGGTTCTGGTGGATTTTGTACTATACCAGCTCCATCGTTGACTGGATCCTTAAATGAAACTTGGCTTTCTGGATGTTTTTCACGTGTATCACCATTCCAATTCCTTCCTGTTGGACAAGCATCATTAGAAGCATTGAAGATACCAAGTTCGTAGTCATCTGAGTTATCATCTCCAGAATATAATCTTGAACTGTGAGAAATTAAGTCAGTAGCCTCTCCTTCTTTGTATCCTTTGATACCATCTTCAATAGACCACCATCTGACGAAGCCATCAAGCATAACTTCATGTCCTGGTCCATGGCCGAAAGATGTTGAAGTTGTATCAGCGTTGTTTCCAGAGAAGCAGCATTTGTTTGAGTCTAATAAACGAAGACTTTTAGACTTTTCACCAGCATTTGGCGAAACTTTGAAGTAGCAATCTGATACAAAACATAATGCTCCGCCACCGCGAGAATGGAAACGAGTATTGTAGTCTTCTTTGGATAAAACATTGGATGCTCCTAATGGCTTGTTTCCTTGACCAAAGTGTCTGAAAGCTTCATTAAAAACTTTGTTACTATAGATGTTGCAAGTGAACAACTTCATTCTGTCATTGTTTCTAACGTACATAGCACCACCTGCGAAGGTTGCTTTGTTCTTATAAAGGTCTGTGTTGTCAAGATATGATTCTGCAGTAGCATCTATGGACAAAGCGCCTCCAAATTCATATGCTTCATTAGTGTTGAAGTTGCAGCTCTTAATTATGATCTTCATTGTTGAATCCAATTCAGCGCGCGACTGATCAAGATATCTTCCTTGATAGTAAATGGCACCACCATGTCTGTAGGCTTTACATTTATTAAATAGTGTTTTCTCCATGTACATAGGTGAATTGATTGCGCAAATAGCTCCACCGAGCGCTGCTTCATTACTTATAAATTGTATTCTGTTTTTGTCTGTTATTGAAGATGAAAATGAGGTTGATGATATCATTGAGTGGGTGACATAAAGAGCACCACCATATCCAGAGGTAGCTCCGCCTCCAAACGCATAATTATTCAAAATTTTGTGCCGTCGCCAATAGTTATGGATGATCTAAAGTAAACCATTGGCCTATGTTGACTTAATATTGATCCAGAGATCTTGGTTTCAATATTGGAATTGCTGGCATAGAATTTGTTTTCGTCGCCCTCGAAATTTTGGAATGAAGGACTACCTTCCATGGACAGGTGAGTGACTATGTCTTCATCAATGCCCTTTGAGCTTGTACGAAGGATACATAAAGCAAGCATCAGATAAAAATTTGATATCAACTTTTTATATTCAAAAATAATTTAAAAGGGAATACCTGATAAAACCGAGATTAGTAAAATGTTTAGGAGCATATCTATTTAATTTTCGACTTTCATTGAAAATAAATCTTTTGAAAAGAATTCAAATTTCCGTGAATGATATATTAATAAACACTGCAAGATAAGCAGTAAATTGCAGTTTCGAGTGATTTGAAAATATATTCAAAGTGGAATTAATTTTTGAGGTACATCTGAATTATTGAATGTGTTCGGGATATTAATGAATAGAATTAAATATTATATGCCATAACTGGGTCATTAAAGGCAGTCTTTGTTTTATTTGATGAAAGACTCGAAAGCAAAATTTCGTAAAAATAACAATTGAAATTTCAATTCAAAAGAATTTTTTTTTTGGAAATAATATGTTATTTAGTTTCGTTATATTGATCATTTTTTGCTATCACGTGTAAAATATAAAATAACTTTACAATTATATTATCTAATAACAGCTTCACGATGCCAATAAATTTATAACATTTTTCCATAAATGAGGTTCTACGATTATTTCACAGTCAAAATTTTAATTTCTCGTTTTTTTTTTTAATGATCAACTAAACAACGAAAAATGATAAACTGGGAAATCTACAACTACAGGGTCTTATCTTGGATTCTTAGCCATAGGCAATTGCAAAAACGTTGCAGAATTGAGAAGAAAACTGATGAACTATAAATTCGTCACTGCAGCTTTTAAATGGTGATAAACATGCTAATGAAAAGATGTTTATCAATTATATCGAGGGAAATTCAAATTATATTGTCCTAAATTAATTTGAGATATTTATTGCTCAGAAAAACTACCGTTGATTGAGAAATATAACGTTGACTGATAGATAGTAAGTGTTTAATACAAACAACATGATCAAAGTTCAAAATTATTTTTTTCAATTAATAATTAATCATCAAAAACATCTTTTTTGTTGCTTCGTGATGACACCTTCATCATATTTGCAACTCTAGTGACATATTCTAAACATTTTGTAGGATTTATTTTTTCATTGCAAGTGCCTAGTATGTAATACGTTTTACTATGTTTAACCATTACGCCGAACTCTCTTTTTCGCGCAACCAACGTATGATCATCTGCATAAACAATTAAATAATCGCGCTGGCCTAATTTTAGTTTGGATTTCATCGCCTCTTGTGGTTTCTCCATGAGTTTCGCTATTTCTTTTCCATTTTCTGGAGTAAATACCCAATTTTCCGTTGAGGACCAGATGTCGCCTTCCGAAGAGAATATGACGCCGTTCACGCAGTAGGGATACAGCAGCTGGATGTAGTCTTTGAACGTGATAGTGAAATTAACTTTCTGCATAAAATTCAAACTATCGAATAAAAAGTGACAAATAAAATTATCGAAACAATAATTTTCTCTTATTTTCTTTATATATTTGGAGAATCTACATTGTATAGAAATGAAATTTCTCAAAAGATCGGATTTTTTATTTTGGTCAAAATGCACCACTTTCTGGCATTGTAAAGTGTCAAAAAGTAATGAATTTGTCGTGTAAAGCAAAATATCTGATATGTAATGTTACCATTGTGGAAGTATCATAACCCAATTATCTTACCATCGTTGTGCGCATTGCTCATGAAATTTTCTAAAAAAAGTGGGCTATTTTGGTGATCAAAGGTAAGAAAACTTCGAAAGGCTCTAGGAAATTGCCCTAAACTTTGCAGGCATTATATATACATCTTCAAGATGTTATATATGTGATATCTAAGGATTTAAACAATTACGAGCCAAGTTTTAATTACTCCGTTTCAAGAATTGTACTTAACTATCTAACGGAATTTTAGCGAAATACACTGAAATAACATGCGCTGAGCAGTAATAAATAAAAATATTTTTCGTATTGGCGTTTAAATAGAGAGGTTTTTAGGTTACTTACAACATATATGTGGGAAACAAAGATTATTTCTGTGATGGAGCGAAGCAGTTCTTCCATCTTGTTATTCTTGCCGAATGCATCTGCAGGTCAATGTTGAGTTTGAGTCTCTGTAGTCTAACATCGCACTGCTCTGCTGTCGCCTGCATTAAAGACTGCTTCCTTGCAAGTAAGTCACCCTCTGTTGCCTTTCTTGTTGCCATTAAAGTTAACTGTCTTGTTAATTCTTCGACTTCCATGTCTGAGCAGCTTGAAGCCAGTTGCTCGACTTCGGATTCCAGCTTCTTGATGACTCTGATGTACTTCAGTGAGAGACGCTTTGCTTCTCCTATTGGGCTCTTGTCGATTTCTGAGTTAAGTTGTGCAATTTTCTTTTTGAGGGTCTCTGCCGCCTTCTTGTTTTGGTTTTCGAGGTTCTGAGTCAATGCGGACAACTCTGCCTCGTGTAAAGTTTGCTGGGATTTCATTGCTTGGAGATCTTGCTGTAATGTTGCAATTTCTGTTTCCAATGCACGAATGTTCAGCAAATTAATGAAGTCTTCACTTGTCTTTGGTGGATTCTTTTCGATTTGTGCTGCAAGTTTTGAATCTGTTGATAATTCTGCCAAAATTTCTGCTTGAACTTTGTCAAGTTGTTGTTTCAGCTCTGTATTTGATTTCTCTGACTGCTGTATCTGCTCAGGATTGAGTAATTTCTGCTTTTGTTTGCGTAATTCGTCTAATTCGTTCCTTGAATCATTTAATAAGTTTTCTGTTTCATCAAGCTTCTGGTGAAGTTTCTCATTCTTCTCTTTAGCGTTTGCATGTCTTCTGCGTGCATCGGCAAGCATATCTTCCGATTTATTCGGCGATGAATGCATTTGAAGCTGTCTTTCGTATTGTTCGATCTCTCTGTCGATGCTTTCTTTCTTGTTCGTAAGCTCTTGTATCTCTTTATCGAGGGCAGCGATTTTCTCCGCTGATTCATCATCCTGCTGTTGTGGCGGAGGAGAAGATTTCATTGGAGAAGGAGCTGGCGAAGGAGTTGGCGTTGGAGATGCACTGGAGTTCTCCTTTTCCTTGAAGTCTTTGACAATTGGCTGAATTATGTCTTGAATTGACTGATCTAAAGATCGAATATTTTGAATCGAAACTTTTTTGTTTGTGGCTTTAAGAGAATAGTAAAGGAAGCACTTCAAGAATTTTAAGAGCTCTCCCTGGTCTTTGTTCTTGACTAATGACGTAATTTCGAAATTAATTTCGATTGGTTTGCATGTAGGCATGATTTTTCCTGATATTTGTCTCATATTCAGAAGCATTGAGACCCAGTCATTTCCATCTTTAATTGGTTTTAATGCATTCACGTCGATTTGATCAGCTTCGCCAGCTAATTCGTTGTAGACTTTAGCTAAGACTTGGCCATCAAGCAAATCGGTTGGATTGTCAACGAAAGAGGAATCTCCCTGTCCGAAAACAGCAAGCCAGCGACAAATAGCATCGAGTTGCTCACCATCCATTTTTTTTTATAATTTATATCATATTTTTTTCAAAAAATCACGGACAACTTTTTTTCGAAAATTTATTCACTAATATATCGATAAATGCTGATTATTATAATATAAATTAAATATATACTTACATATGAATGTATTATATTATTTATAATTTAAAAATATTCATTATATCATGAGAAAAAATTAATTTTTATATTTACCTATTTTTATATATTAAATCTTTCGATTTCAAACGGATATATTATTATTTTCGCTATTCTTATTAAAATACAAAAACAAAAATTGCAAAATAACATCTGTTAAATCTTTGACAATATTATTTTTCATGATTTCATATTATATATGTCTTTAATATGAAATTATACAGCTCAGAGAACTTTAATTTCATCCATTTTGAATATAGATAAAATATCAAAAATATCTTTAATTTTTTAAACATAAATAACTAAATTTATGTTAGATACATCATTGTTCTGATATATTCTAAATATTTACATATATAAACATAGATATTAATCAATATTATAATGAGATTCAGATCAGAATTCATGAATATATTGAACAAATCAATAAAATAACTTGTTAATTATCTATAGCATATAAAATGCATCAGATTACTTTATTTAATTTGTGCATAAATTGATTTTTATTCATTTTGCAAATAAAACTAATAAAAATATAAAAAATCATTTCTCATTTATAAACTATTTTTATCTGAATGTTTTCTGGAATCTTCAATAAAATTACAAACACGCTAGAAGCTCTTGATTCTCAAGCAGCAACAACTGCTGGCGATATTGTGGATCAAAAAGAGTATTCATCTGATGATTTAGACCAAAATCAAAATTCTCCTGATGTAGAAAGACCGAAAGAAGACATAGAGTTCATAAAAGAAGAAAAGAGAATGGCTATAGAACAAGTAAATTCACTACAAAAAGAAATTCAACAATTATCTTTGAATATTATGAATTTAGAATCTCAATTAGACGAATCTAAAGAACAAAACAGACTTTTACAATCTCAAAACAACAGCAAGGACACAAAAATAAAGCAATTACAGTCAGAACTCACTGCGTTAAAAAGAAAACAAACTCAAATTGAAGTAAACTACGGACAGAACCAAACAAACTTCGATAAGATGCGTGATACACTTGAAACAGATCTTTCAACTGCTAAAACTAACTTAACATCATTACAAATTGCACAAGAATCATCAAAAGCAGAAATTGAACGATTAAAGGCAGAATTGGATTCAAAAATATCAGACATTTCATCTCTTGAAGCAGAAATTACTCAATTGAGACAAATTACCGCACAGAATCTTTCATCGAAAAAAGATTCATCATCATCTGCTCAAATTGAAATATATGAGAAAGAAGTTTCAAGATTAAAAGAGAGAATATCACACATGAACCAACAAATGGCGCAAAAAGATGCAACATTCAGAGAAATTCAATCTCAGAACGAAAAAACAGTCAGTGAAATATTGAAAAAACAGCAGATGACTGAAAAAGATCTGTTGACCTCGAAAATGAGGATAGAAGCACTTCAACATGAAGTAGATATAATCAAATCACAAACTTTAGCGGATAAAGAAGAATATGAGAATCAAATGAAAACAGAAATAAGCAGGGAAAGAGAAGAACACAAAAATGAGCTCGAAAGAATGAGAGAATCATTGACAGCGAATTTCAACAGGAAAGGAAATAAAGCTGATGACTTACAAGATAGACTAAATCAAGCTTTGTCTATAATAGAAAGTTTAAAGAGCGAAAAAATGGCAATGAAATTAGCTTTAGAAAGAAAACAAGATACATTTCATGTTAGTGTTGTAAATAAGAAACCACACAGAAGGACACTCAATAAAGCATTGAAAATCAGGAAAGGAACGAAATTGCACAAAGTTTTACGCGTTATTGATATAATATTTAACAGATTTACAGGATACTTCACAAACAAACCTGTTCATAGCATTTTATTCGCACTATATATCATTATCCTTCACATTGTTCTCTGGTTTGTTTTCTTATGTTAATTTTATCAATCATTATAATTTATTCGAAATCCTGACCTACAAACATTCATTTTGTTTGAATTTACACGCTTATACATATTACTATTTACATAGGCTTTTAATTCACTTTTTGAAATTTTTACTTTAGACGAAACCAAATATTGACTAACTTTCTAAATAGAATTCCATTCTATGCTTATTTTCTTTTATATATTGTTACTTGTAAATTATATTCTTTTAATTTTGTAATATTTTTCAAATCATCCAAGATATTCGATTCTATCTATTAAATACAAGTATTTTTGATGATTGAAGATATAAAAATCTCATAATTTACCAAAAACACCCTTTATTGTTTTTTTCAGACCCTTTATAAGTAAAATCATCCCTATATTTTTTTGATCATGTCATATCTCATCATCCTATCAGCATAATCTTAATTAATTGTACTAGTGAACTAAGGATATCCATATATTATTTCAATAAGTGTGATTGTTAATGTGTAGACACTCAATTTGTCAAAAATTCACCAAATTAAATTATGAAGTCTACTAGCGTATGCGATTAGAACTGAACAAACGTAATAAATAAACATTATAATATACTATACAACCTAATAGTATGCAAGAACCTGAATATTCAATATTACAGTGCACAGTTGTTATGTCAGATTAATTTGAATTTTTGTCAGATAATCGAAGATAGTGAAAATTCGAAAATAATCGAAAAACAGGAACTATGATACTATTGTCCAATTAGATACATTGATATATATACATCTTTTATGCAGGACTTCCATCCTTTTGACATCGGTAGTTGATTCTTTTAATTTGGGAGGTTAATTTAGAAAGGGTCTGACATGAAAAATAAGGGAAAGACGATAACACTTTTTTAAATATAAAAAAGGGTCGCTTATAAAAAAAAAAATAATTATGCTGATTGGGAGGTTTCGACTTTTCCGCATTATCGGGAACGGAGCCTTCTCAACGGTTAAGCTTGGCTACGACATCTTCACGAACGAAGCAGTAGCTGTCAAAATCATTCCGAAGGCCTCAATTCCTGACCAACAAACAATACAGGGCATAATACAGAGGAATGAGATTTTAAAATCACTCGATCACCCTGGTATAGCGAAATTCATCGATTTTATTGAGGATGAAAGCGCTTACTATATTATTTCAGAATATTGCAGCGGCGGCGAGCTTTTCGATTTCATTATCGCCCGTAATAGGGTTGAGGAACCTCTCGCTAAGCGTCTTTTCAAACAGATTGTGCTAACAGTGGCATACATCCACTCACAAAATATTGTTCATCGCGATTTAAAGCCAGAAAACATATTACTCACGGAAGCCAAGAACATTAAAATCATAGACTTCGGTCTGTGCTCGAATAGAGCAGATATTCCGCTCCAGGATCGCTGCGGCTCCTCATGTTATATTTCCCCGGAATCATTAACAACAACATCATACTACGGAATTCCTGCTGATATATGGTCACTTGGAGTCATCCTTTATACGCTCGTTGATGGCTCATTACCATGGAATTATCAAGATTCTAATCGAATGTTTCAACAGATTACAACAGGCGATTTTCCAATGCCACAAATGATTTCTCATCAATGCCAGGACTTGCTCAAGAGTATATTAAATCCAGATCCTTCTAAAAGATTTACAACAGATCAGATTTTAACGCATCCATGGCTTTTTGGTGTTGGCAATGTTTTCCCATTGCCTAAGACTAACGATAGTATAGCCGACCAGCGTCTTGGAATTGGTTTGGCTGGATTTTCTGCCGGCGATATTAAACATCAGAGAATACAGCTTCAAAAGCCAGTAATTGCGCCTACAAACTCATTAGCAACAATATACGAGAACCCATTAGATCCAAATCAGCAGTACGTTTTAGGATTTCAAGAAGAGCGGCCGCCTGCTCCTGTTGTTACGCCAGTAAAGAAGGTGACTCCGAGGTCAGTGTCACTCAACTCAGCTGCTATGGCACCAGCAGCAAATGATAATACAACTTGTCATCATGGAGTTATTATGTCTCAAACGATATCAAGCAGAGATCCACTTGCAGTCGCATCTAATTTCGAAAACGTACTGATTGGAAGAGGAATCGTCTATAAAAGAGTTGACCAATTACTTTTTAATATCACAGCGCCAGGTTTAGAGATCACAGCTGAGATATGCCGTCTCTATGGATTTAGAAATGTCTATGTTGTCTCATTCAACAGACTGCAGGGTGAAGGTTGGGATTATACCAGATTCATCCAAAGCATTTTAGCAGATATGAAGAGCTAATGTTGTTTATTTTATTATTTTTTGTTTTATTATGTAAATTATTGATTGTCCAACTAGAAATTTGATTATTTAATTTTTTTGATAAAATATTTCATAAAATCAGCTAGAAAATTGTAAACAAATATATTACTGAGGACACATGATATATCAAAATTGTTTAAAAGACCTTTTAATGAATCAAAATTTAGCAATCTTTTCCTTGAATATGAGAATAGCAATATAGTCACGATATATTTGTAGACTCAGCATATTTTTTTCATATTTACGTATATATACAAAATCTCATATAGTTTATAATTAAGTTTATATAAATCTAAACCAACACTACTATATATCTAAATCTATAATTTATAATTATATAAAATTCAGTCAGAGAATTTTGCAGGTGCAACATCTTCTGTTATATGAAGATCAAACAAGTTTTGTTTACCCATAAACTCAGTGAAGTTAATAAACTCTGATTTGTATTTCTTGCGTGAATCTTTTTGCAAGCTGTAGTGCCACATTTTATTATCAGTACAATAAGAGTTTCTTACTGATAAATATAGAACCTCCCATGCTATGCCTGATTTATTGTTGATTTTCATCTCAAAGGACATTCCAGGATATTTATATAAGAGCCAGTGATCTGGAATGTTTTTGAAGAAATTGCGCTGAAGATAAACTTGATCTTTATACGAATACATGCCCATGGGTTCACAGGCTTATCACGATTTTTCGTTCCTAATGTCATATAAAGGTGATCTCCAGAAAATATAGCACAATGCCAAAGTGTTTTGTCTGTATTATATATACAAAACGACACAATAAACACAGTAATCAAAGGCCATACTATACAAAGTAGAAATCTTTTTCCATTTCTTTCAAAAATTTTCCTAAATAGTTTTTTGATTAATTGCTTGAGATATGGGTATAGTTGTCTCAGTAATGCATTAATTTGATGTTTTTATGGCCAATAAGTTTTAAGCCAGGTCTACATTGAAATATTTTGAATGCAAAGTTAAACATTTATATTTTTCATTTTACTTCCAAATAAAATATTACTAAAAGTTGAAATAAATTTAGAAAATAACAAATTTTCCTAGGTGAGGTGAGTTAATAGTTGGTCTATAATCATTTCACTTCATGTGCAATATTTCAATTCATTTTGAAAATTTGTGTAACTTCGGAATAAATTGAATATCAATTCAATTTAATTCTTTATCAGCAACAAATATTTGAAAGCATCAGATATTGTAAATTTTATGCTGTGATGCAAGAAGGAAACTATTTTTTTTTTTTGCTAAGTTGTTTTATTATTCACTGAGTAAAAGATCTGGGACTGGTCTCTAAACATGTAACTCCTATCTTCATTTGCATACAGAAGATTCCAATGATTTTTCACACAGATTGGAAAACTTTGTCCGTATCACATTTGTTACTGAATGGAAATAATAAATAACAATTATCTTTATATAAAACAACAATATCATATATTGCTAATATTAGCTTTTTCTCCAATTTGTGTTATGCTCCTGAATTAATGAGTTCAAGAGTTTTGAGTACCATTCCAATCTTGAAGCAGTGACATCTTTTTGAAGTCTCTTCTTTTCACTTTTTTCGTAAGCGGAAACAAGCTGAGATCTCTTCTTACCATTTCTTATAGAGAATGCTTCGACAACTTGCATGGTTGATGTAGTGTTTTTCATCATAATGTTCCACTTCATTGATCTCCTTTCGAGCGAAAATTTCTTCATACGAAGATCTCTGACTTTCTCTGCCATTTCTGAATTATCCAATTCTTGAATTTGCGCTTTCAGCTTCTGAACATCTGTTTTAGATGTTGACAACTTTGATTCCGCGCTTCCTAGTTTCTTATTATAATGATTTACCTGTTCAGCGAGATGAATGACTTCAGGTTTGTTCTTTGATTCACTATCCTTCAAATCTCTTTCGAGTACTGCTCTTGCTGCAACCAAATCTTCGATTTTCTGCTCAAGGGCAGCAATTTTGTTCTGTATTTGAGTGAACATTGATTGTCTGTTTTTCAGTTTTGCCTTTAATTTCTTTGCTTTCTTGTGAAGTTTTTGGTTGTATTTCTCGACGTTTTCCAGTGATTGTCTGTCTAACTCAGCGCTAGCGTCAAACATTTTGAGCTTATTTCTCGATTTAGCGATTTCTGTGTCTAAATGCGAGCCTCTTAAACTTGCTTTTGCCAGTTGTTCTTGCGCTTTTGTGACTCTATTCTTATGGAACTCATATTCTTGCTTAATTTGCGCAGCTCTTGCAATTTCTTCTTTTTGCTTTCTAATGTAGTCTTCATGGAAATCATAAGAGCCACCAGTTATATCTGTTTGAGCACCGTTTTGCTGCTGATTGTACCTTTTAAGTGATAAATCAACAATAGCATCAGGAGAAGGAGCCTGAGATGCTCCAAACTCATGGAATGGAGAAAAGTTTTTCTTTGATTTTTCTTCAATTTCTTTCTTAAGCTTTTCAAGCGCCAAAGTTCTTTCTTTCAAGCATTTGTCGAGTTTATCTATTTTCTGTTTATCTTCGTTATTCATTTCTGGATTTTCAGGTGGAATTATTGGGAGAAGTTTTGAATCTTTCGTTTGAGTTCTTTTTGTATCTTTATTATGTAGTTTTTCCACCATGTATTCTGCTCTTTTCAGTGCAATTTCTGTGATGTTTTCTGCCAATTTCTGTAAATGCTTATCGTCGCTATAGTATTCATCACTGTGTGAATAATATTCATAAACATATGATGAGCTGGATTTTTCTTTTTTATGCTTTGAAGAATCTGTTTTAATTTTTTCATCTTTGTTTGGTTTTTTATCATTATCTGATCCTGATTTTTCTTTTGCATCTGATTTTTTCTCATCATCAGATTTTGAATTTTCAACTTTGTCTGATTTTGAGTCTTTCTTATCTGGTTTTTCATCTTTGTCTGAATCTGACTTCGAAGATGAATCAGAACTTGACTTTTTGACTGACTTTTGTTCTTTTTCAGATTTAATTTTTTCTTCAGCACCAGATTGCTTGTTTCTAGCTGATTTGGAATCACTTTCTGATTTACTCTTTGAACTGGGGTCTGACTCGGAATTCTCTTTATCATTGAATAATTTTTTATCTTTCTTCTTCCTTTCTTTATCATTTTGAGAATTTTCATTTCCTTCTTCTTTATAGTCATCTCCCGAATCTTTATCTTTTATGGCTTTAAGTTTCGAAACTATGATAGATTTCAAAGATTTATCTTTTTCCTCAGATTTGTGCTCATCATCTGCATTTTCCTTTTCTGATATACTAGAACTATTATCTATATCTTTGCTTTTCTCCTTTTTCGACTTTTTAGATTTTTTTGAATCTGGTTTCAAAATTTTACTTGATTTTGATTCGGATTTACTTTCTTGTGTGCTTTTATCACTTGACTCATTTTTATCAGTTTTCTTTTTATTTTTTTCCGGAATATTATTTTTCGATGCATTTTCTTTGGTTTCATTATTGTTTCCTTCTTTATCTGAAGCTTCATCATTTTCTTGTTCATCTGATTTAGCTTTCTTTGAAGATTTCGAGGATTTAGAAGATTTATAGGATTTTGATGAAGATTCTGATTCATCTTTATCTGCTTTCTTCTTTTTGGACTTGGATTTTTCTGATTTTGATTCTTCACTGATAAAATCAGAATCAATTTTCTTATCTGATTTTTCATTGTC
Organism: Trichomonas gallinae; assembly: GCA_008369845.1. NCBI lineage: Eukaryota > Parabasalia > Trichomonadida > Trichomonadidae > Trichomonas > Trichomonas gallinae. Next base: position 22,349 of record MRSU01011507.1, read on the forward strand.
AGATTTCATGTTTTCAGCTGCAACTTGAGAGTTGTTTTTATTTTCGTTTTCTTTTGTTTTAATGCTTTTTGTTGTCTGAGAAAAATCAGAATCACCTTCATCATCAGCAAAATCGCTGACATAACTTTCTGATTCGTCAACATCATTAGTATTTCTCTGTTTTAATGAAGATTTAAGCGAATTATTAAGAGGTTCACGATTTTTAATTTGTCTGCGCAGCAAATTATTGTCTTCATCTATTTCTGTAATAAGATTTTCGAGTTTTTCTTTCTTCATTTGGAAAGAATCATCATTTGTGGTAGAATTGATTTGCTCAATCTGAATTTCTATTTTATTCGAGTTTTCTTTGATATAATCCATCTCTTTTTGTAAATATTGCTTAGACTCATCTAAAGACATCTGTTCACCGTTTGGTTTTTGAGTTGCATGCGTTAATCTGATTAAATCTTTGTTTTTTTCACGTGTATCTTGTAATTGATTGCATATAAATACGAAATCTTTGTGAGATGTAAGTTTTATGCTGTTTTGATGAACTTTCGCTTCTAATTTTTGTTTAATCTTTTTTATTTGTTTGCTTTTCTTCTTTTTTGTTTCTTGTTCAGCCAATTTCTTGTCAAGGACAACACCAAGATTAGCTAAATCATGCCCTAATTCTTGATTATATTGACTTAACGAATTATATTTAGCGGCAAGTAGCTGATTTTCCTGGTCCCTCTTGTTATTCTTGACTCCTAATTTTATGATCTGCGATGAAACTTGTTTGGTCTCTCCTTTTGGCTGCTGAGGAGAACCAACGGAATTCATAAAATTAATAAACGAGTGATTTTCGCATTTTTTATTTGCAAAATAATATTAATAAACTAATATATATATATTATTAAAACAAAAAAGAAATCTTATTTAGGGTCTGATAAATAATTAAAGGGGAATTTTTATTGCAGGGTCAGAAAAATAATTATAGGTATATCAAAAGTGACATATGACGCCATGAATAATGGCGTTGCACCATCCTTCTGAAAATAAAACAATCCAAAATATTGTCGTTAGGAAAGAAATGCAGACTGGTGATGGTATTATTGCAGTCATTGACAATATATATAACGAAAGCCTTGTCATTCCGAGTTCGATTGCAATTATTGGCAAACTGACATTTTCACACGCTAATATCGGCGAATTTATATTACCAGATACTATAGTTACGATTGGAGAAAGTGCATTTGAAGATTTTCAAAATTGTCAACAAATAATTTTTCATTCATCAATCAAGTTTGTTAATATTTCCTGCAATACTACCTTGTTGGCACATATCAACTCATAACCATCAAATCAGACAGTCCAAATTATGTAGTTCATAATAATATAGTCTACAGCAAAGATTATATAAAACTTTATATAAATGCGCTTCAGACATCAATATTGATATTTTACCGTCAGTCACGAAAGTCTGGGGAGGCTCATTTATTGGATGTAATTTCGTCAACTTTAGTTATCATAACAAAATCAGAGAAAAATAGGAATTGTTTCCGTCTATGCCATATTTGAAATTTTGTGATTTGAGAAATATTTTTGTCCGATCAATTCCTCATGCGATTCTAGACGAATGCAAAAATCTAGAATCAATTATCTTTCCATTTTCTTGCAGTTCTATTGGCGAATATGTATTAGAAAATTGTCCACATCTCAAATCAATTTAATTTCTTGGAAACATTCGGATCATTGGAAGTCAGTTTTTTTTTTTTTTTTTTTTTTCTGCCGAGGATGTTCAT
>MRSU01011510.1:0-10555 GCA_008369845.1 Trichomonas gallinae
GGCTATATCAAGCGTTTAACAGATCCAGACATCAGGAGTTGCGTCCTTGAAATCGTCTCAACAACAGTCAACAACACATATATCACATGCCCGCTCGATCCAAAGGACGAGCTCGCTATCAAGCTGCCTTTCTTAGTTCTCGTTTTGAAGTATTTGAAAAAATACTTCACCTTTGAAATCCAAGTTCTCGATGATATGAACATGCGCCGCAGATTCAGAGCTTCAAACTACCAGTCAAAGACACGCGTAAAGCCGTTTGTCTGCACGCTTCCGATGAGACTAGATCCAGGTTGGAACCAGATTCAGTTCAACCTCAGCGACTTCACTCGCCGTGCCTACGGTACAAACTATATTGAGACACTTCGCGTCTCCGTATTTGCAAACTGCCGCGTCAGAAGAATTTACTTTTCCGATCGTCTTTATACAGAAGACGAAGTTCCACCAGAGTACCGCTTAATTCCAACGAAGCCAGAAGGCGAGGAGTAATTTTTTTCATCTATTGATTTTATATTTTTTGCTAAAAAACTTTTTAGAGAAAAGAGAAAAATTCAACATGTTTACGTGACAAAATAATCAAAAATATGTCATGTAAATCGTAAATTCTATATTTTACATAACATAAATTCATCAGAAAATATTTACGTGACAAAATAATCATAAATATGTCATGTAAAATGTCGAATAAATATTTTACATGGCATAAATATCTCTGTAATTTTTACATGACAAAATTATGATAAAAATGCCATGTAATTTGTAAAATAAACGTTTTCTAAATTTTACAGATATGTGGCAAAATAATTTTAAAAAATGCCATGTAATCTGTAAAATTCTTCAGAAAAATTTCGATTATGACATGTAAAATTAGATATTTGTTATGTAAATATGTAAAATAGAAAACGGTTTCTCCAGCTATAAAAAAAGTGAGTTCAATGTCGACAAGATCGTTCGAATTCAGCGCTGCAGAGGCCAAGGAGACCCCAAAGGCCAAGCTTACAGCAGAGACATCTGCTAAGCTTAACCTCTCTCTTGAGGAGATTAGCAAGAAGAACAGAGAAGAATTGAGGGAAAAGAGGAAGGAAGAAAGAAAGGAAAAGCAAGAAAAGCGCGGTGATAAGAAGGATAAGAAGGACAAAAACGATAAGAAGGATAAGAAAGACAAGAAAGATAAAAACGACAAGAAGGATAAGAAAGATAAAAAGAGCAAAGATAACAAGCCAAATAAGAAGGAGAAAATTATCAAGCTTGATAAGGTGATCTCCGAGAACGTTCTTAAGGATATTCTCAAAGTTGCTGGCATCGACACTAAAGGTTATAACGTTTCATTACGTGCTGTTCCAAAATCCCTTGACTAAAACTATACATAATACGATTCTCATTATTAATTCCATCGTCCCGAGGTTTATATATTTTATTTTTTAATACATGCTCATAAAATTCGACCAAATCATTAACATTACTGATTTTCCATATCTCTATAATACAAATTTAAGCCGATTTCTTTTTAAAATTACAAAACAAATAATTTTATATTTTTATTTTTGCAAAGAATGACTTTCATTGGCCGTGTTTAACTAAAATGTGTTAATATTCGTGAAATAATGATAAAATTGAGTCATTTTATGCTTTTCACTTTAATTGCAATTTATAACCTAAATTCTTTAACTTTATCTAATGGCAATGTTATTACCACCAAGGGTAGACAGGCATCATCAGATGTTGGAAACTCATGGTATTTCATGAAATTAAAGAATTATTCGATATCGAACATTTCAAATCTTTTGGATGTCAAAATTAAAACAACAGATTACTTATCTCCAAGGTGGATAACAATTTATTTAACCGAAGAACAAGCTCAAACTGTTGAAGAAAACAAACTAGGAAAATTAATTCCGGTAAAATCAACAGATAAAGTCGATAAAAACTTCAAGTTCGAATATAACAAAACCAAGCAATATCTTGTCCACGCTTCTAAGCATTTTAAAGGTCACAAAAAGCTCGCAGAAAATTATTTCATTGTTACGACCAACAATGTATATGATTTACTTGATAATCCAGATGTACTCCAAGTAACTGAAGCTCCTATGATTGAATTAAACAACAGATGGATTCATGGATTTATTCAATCAAATAAGAACGAAATATCATTCAACAAGTACGCGGAAGGCATTAGAACGCTAGATCTTAATGGAAACAACACAATCGTGACGATTCTCGACAGTGGAGTAAATTCGAATAATTTATTCTTCAAAGATGACAACTACGAGTTTCCTATAAATAAAACTAACATGAATCACCGCAAAATCATTAGGTACAACGCTGTAGCTGATGCTATCGATAAAAATGTTGGACATGGAACCCATGTTGCAGGAATCATAGGTGGATACTCCAAATACGATGGAATGAACTTATATAAAGGTGGAGCTTACAACTCAAAGCTTTTCGTTGTTGATATCGTGCCTGATAGTACTGATGCAGCATTTAGTCTTCCTTTTGAAGCAGTTTATGATTCAGCCAAGGAATCAATTGCTCTAAAATCGCATATTGTTAGCTGCAGTTGGGGTGCAGTTGAAGAAAACAGGCAAATTACTAATGCAATGAATTTGCTTATTTATTCATTCGATAGTTTGCTGTATGTTATAGCTGCTGGTAATACTGGAAAGGTAAGATATATTTTCACGCCAGCAAACTCTAAAAATGTCTTAACAGTAGGCTCAGCCAAATCTCCTCAGACATCTTCCACCGAAACTTCACAAGATACTTATATATATGTAGATGGTGAGAATATAGGCTGTTCCTCACGCAATTTGTTCAGTTTCATGAAGGATTTGAAGAATTTGAAATCTTACGAAAATGTTGAATACAAACTTATCAATAGGACTGAAGATTTCTCACAAAGTGTAGCATTGATAACAGAAAGATCAAGTTATTATGATGATTTCTCGGGTTTAGCAATTATCACAAATGTTTCTTCTATAAATAACAACAAATGTCCATTTGTATCAGTTTCCAGTGAGGTCATGGAAAAACTTCTGCATAAAGAAAACAAGACTTTATCCTTAAGATTTAATATTTCGAAGAATAATTATGATAAACACATTTATTCGTCAAGATTCAACTCGTTCGGTCCAACAAGAAGCGGATTGGTGAAGCCTGACATATGTGGATTCGGTGAAAGCATCTTATCTGCAGGAACATTAGGAGAATATTCAATTGTTTCTAAAACCGGGACATCAATGGCCGCCCCGTCTATTTCAGCAGCTCTGGCATTAGTAGAGCAATACATAACTGAAAAAAGACACGGTTTAAACATCGAACCATTTTATAGTAATTCATTATTAAGAGCTTTCATTGTCCAATCTGCATCAAGAAAGACACCATTTGTGGACTGTGGCTATGGCATTCCTAGACTCGACAAAGTCTTAATCACAGAAAAAGATTTTGGAAAACGAGGAATAAGATTCTTCAACCATACAATCAAGCAAAACAAGCATTTAATGTTCAAAGTCTCAGTAAATCCAGGTGATTTCGATATAACAATGGCATGGACAGATCCAGCACTGCAATCACTGACTGATAATGTTCCTGAGTTCTTCATGGACCTAGATCTGATGGTTGTCACGCCAGATGGCCAGAAAATCTACGGAAACCATGGATCTGACACTGAAGCTTATTCTACGATAGAGAAAGTGTCTGTAAATAACACAAAGAAAGGTGATATAGAAGTTCATATATTGACAAGTAAATTCCTGACAGATGAATTGTTAGAAGTTAAATTTTCATTAGTATACAATGGCGAATTCAACAACACTGACGTAGAAACTAATCCAATCCATCCTAAAATAAACGTACTTGAAATGCCGAAATGTGATAAATTAACGACATCGCCATTCTGCAACAGCGTCATTGATGTACTTAACAAAGGAATTACAAAAGTTCAACAGATTCAAGGACGTACATATCGATACTTCGCTGTTAACACATCCAACACAAATCGAAAATACGCAGTTGTTTCTTTCCATTTATATTCTTTCACGACACCAGGTGACATGCCTAACACGAAAGTATCATATTTCTCAGCGCACTCGTATAAGATGAACCACCCAACTGAATTGTTCTTCATGACGCAAGAAACAAAAAGTACTTTCGCGTTCAAGATCAACCACAAACAAGATTTGGTCTACTTGAGTTTCTTCTTCAATCAAATCGGAAACGCGACGATGAATGTGAATGTTTCGTTCAGGTCCACCAGTGGCGAGTTCGACTTCATGGAGTGGATAACAATACCTTCATTCAAACTTCCAGAAAACTACAAGATTTTGCTCGCCGCATCTGTTTTGTCATTAATTGTCTGTGGAACAGTTTACGCAATCGTCTCAAAGTTCTATCCAGCACCAAGAGAAACCATAACAGCTGAAATAAGAGTCAACCAAAACCCAAGAAACGATGATATACAAATCGAAGTTTAAAATTATAATATTTTTTTGTTTGTATGATTTAAATGCAACTTTACTCTAAATATATATATTAATATATGAAACTATATTTTACAGCATGACTATAATTATATTATTTCTCATTCTGATTTCGTCGAATGCAGTAGTTTCTGTCTTGTGGACGCAGAAGCCTTTCGACAGTTCGAATTGAGAGTAAAACGAGCTCTCCCAGAAAAGGTGAACTATCTCTGCACCCGGCTTTGCTGTGATTTGCCACGACGTTCCTTCGTCAAATTCTGGATAAACAAATGAGAATTCGCCATTTTTATTTTCGATTTTGAAATTGACTTCAATCTCTTCTTCGGGATAGATATAATTTACTGCCGTTTTTATTCTCAAATACAAATTAATTAAATCTCCTTCTTTTATGTCATATTTATTAAGCGTGTTACCAGGGTATATAGCCCTTCATTTATTAACTAATTTAATATGCCAGCTTTGAATACTCAATTTTTTCGTTATTTGAACAAAAATATAATCATTGTAATATACGTTGTCTTTTTGTTAGGTAATGATACACCAATCCTAATACCTTCTTCACATATGTGATAATGCTCACCAGGATTTTGTTCCTGCTGTTCCATATCTTTCAAAAATAAAAATGGTGGCAAAAAAATTGGATTTGTAAAAAAAATAATTTTATTATCAAATCCAATATATAGATATAATGACACTTATGGAATAAAAACAATTTTATCAAAATTCTGTACAAAGGTCGTAATAAATCGCTATTAAAAAGTGAAGCTTAAAATAATGATTAAATCAGGTTTATTTTTATAGAAGTTCCAATATTAAAATAGGTCATCGCTAATTGCATATGCAAGGAAAATTAAGTTTTCTTTGTTGTTGACATATTTTTCATCATCTGTGTTGATTTTTGGTCCTGGAGTTTGAATGGCTGAGTATTGGAAAGACAAAATACTGAGAACAGATGACTCTCTTCCTTCAAATATTACTGTTCCGGATGTTGTATTTAAATCAAAATAAGTGTTGCTTACTCTCATTGTTGAACCAGAATCTGCATAAAAGTAGATTGGCACGTTATTGTGAATGTAGTTGTTGTAGTCAACAAAACAATCACTTGCTGCCCACATCAAGCCAAATACGCTGTCTGGTCCCTGGTTTTCAACAATGTTCATGTATGTGATATAAACAACGAAGCCATCGCCGGCCTCATGGTAAGTTAAACTGTAGACATCATTCCTTGAGTTGTTGTAGATATTGCTGTAATTCAAGTAAACATCTGATGAAGTATCACTAAATTCGTAGCAAACTCTTCCCGTACAATAACAGTTTGTAATATTCAAGTCTCTGAATGTTAAATTCCCTCCGGACATTAGGAATATGTTGTAATTAGAGTTTAATGAACCACATCTATCGAATGTTGAATCTAAAACGCAATTTTGAGCTCCAGAAACATATGTTTCGGAATGTTGGCCGTTATTAGAAGCATAACAGTTGCTGTCAAATATTCTGCTTTGCGCAACTTGGCCGCTATTAGAGAAATACAAGCATCCTCCATCTCCACTTGTGCTGCAGCTGAAGAAGGATGTGTCTTCAATAAGTAGTTTTGTCGATGAATCAGTCGAATCAAAGTATAATGATGTGCTCGAGAAATTGGCAAATATGCAATGGACAATATAATAACTTGCTGATGAAACACTTAAAGCGTTGTCATTGTACGTTTCATACTGATACGTGTAGTTGTATGGATCTGTGTAATAGTCACTCCACTCGTTATTGATCATTGTGATTTTAGTTTAAGATCTGACAATATATAGAATTTTCAATTTTTTTTCTTTGATCTTATTGAATTCGATTTTTTGATATGATATGATCGTTTATCAAATAATTTTGATTAGTGTAAATTATATAATTCTTTTATAGGTATCTATTAAACGCTATATACAACTAAATTTCACACTCTCACAGTTTACAATTAAGGTTGAAAAAAAAATTGATAATTTGACTTTGTATATGTATTGATATTAATATTCCATCTACTTTATTTATATTTTTAGTACAAACTGCAAAAAGGTTCAAAATTCACAAAACTTATCCTCCCAGTTTGGAATTTTATTATTGTGGGTTTTATAAGTAGCATGCAATCAAGGGCTGTTCGAATTAATATAAACTTTCTAAAAAAATTATTTGAGAAAAATATCACGAAATTTAGCTGTATCATTGGTGTTTGATGTAACAATTATTCTAAAATACCATATTATTGGCTTTTTATATCATGATAAGAGCATATCCTTAACCAAGCGAATATTTGATAATAAATTTTTTGTCAGAATATGTAATTTAGGATAAAATATTATGGCTTTCTTCTCATTTAAGTGAATTTTTAACTGAGTCATGATCAAAATCCAATTTTGAAATTACTCAAAATTTGAGAGTCATGAAAAACCACGTTCGAAATGCATATTATAAATCTCTACGATTATCCAATTGTTTCATGTAATAATATATTGCAATTGTAATGTTTTAAAAAAATATTCATTAATTATGTGTTTAATAAGAAATTCACATTAATTATAATGTGTGTATCGAAAAATACGTTTAAAGCCGAAAGTATAATAATATTTTATAATGTATTTGAAATTGCATAATAATTTCCTTAAATATTATGCATATCAGAATGAATGTTTAAATAGATATTCTATGATATGTGTTCATTATAATCATATACTTAGAACACATCATCTCCCATACCATAAGCCATGAAAAGCAAATTCTCAACATTACGTTCAAACATTTCTTCTATTGTTTCTTCCTTTTGTTTTATCACTGGAGATTCTTGATATGAAGGTATTATTAGTGTTGCTGACTGTATTTCCTCAAATATAACAGTTCCTGATGTGGTATTGAAGTCGAAATAGCAATTTTTCACCCTCATTGTTGAACCATAGGCAGCATAAAAATAGATAGGAACATTATTGTTTATGTAATTATTGAATTCAATGAATGCATCACTTGTTGACCACATGAGTCCATATATACTTTCAGGGCCTTGATTTTCAATGATGTTCATGTATGTAACATAGACATCATATCCACTTCCTGCTCCATGGTAAGTTAAACTATAATGATTGTTTCTTGAATTGTTGTATATGTTGCTGTAATTCAAATATGCATCAGAATAAGTGTTAGAAAACTCGTAACAAACTCTTCCTACACAGTAGCATGTTGTCATGTTCAAATCTCTGAAGTTTATGTTTCCATACATCATCATGAAAATGTTGAAATTTGAGCTTTCTGATCCGCAGAGATAAAATGTTGATGAGTGAACGCAATTCTGGTTTCCTGAAACATATGTATAGGAATGCTGGCCATTATCAGCATAGCATCTTATTCCTGTTATCTTGTTTTGAGCAACTTAGCCGCTAGTATAGAAGTATAAGTTTCCACCATTACCTGATGATCCACATGAATGGAATGCTGTCTCTTCAAGAAGTAATTTCGTAGATGCGATTGTAGATGAGAAATATAGGGCAGCTGATGAATAATTTGCTACGACGCATTGAAGAAAATAGAAACTCGAAGAATTAACTGCAATAGGTTGATTATTATAGGTTGTTCCTTGATATGTGTAATTGTATGGATCTGAGTAATAATCATTCCATGCTTTTTGCATCATTTTTTTAATGATTTGATTTTGTTGACAAAATTGATTGACTGTCAAAATCATTTTGATCGCATTATCATATTTAATTAGTTTCAATGAATGTTTGTAGTTTTTGGTTTTAATTCAGTTGAAAATTTTGAACAGCAAAATCGAAAAATCATAAGATAGATATTGCATTATAACATGGTAACATGGTTGAAATGAGAAACTTGTCATAAAAAAATCATCTCATAGGTATAAAATGAATAATAAATATCTTCAGATTTCACTCTTATGGATCTCAATTTTTGATTCAATCTTATTTTTGTTAGTTTCTGGATTCAAACAATTGTGAGAAGTACTATAACTAAAAAAAGTCTATAGATATCTCATGCAACCAGATTTATGACCATTTCGTTAAAGGCTTGGATAAATGACCGGCAAATGATCCGATTTTTTACAGTAAAAGTGTGATGTGAGTATATGATGTGGAATAAAATTTACTGATTAAGATATGTAAAAATGTTGGAAATCAAAAATTTCAAGGGAAAAAGATTTTGATATGAAATATGCTAATATATAAAGTGATTTCCCGAAGTTGATGCCGATTGAGAGGAATTGAGAGGGAAAACAAGATCATTCAAATAATCAGTTATAGATAAGATCATAATTAATGATGCTAGAGTTCGAATTTATTAAACACAAAATAGAAGCAAATCACCATTGAAAAAGGTTAAATGGCATAGATTATGAGGCAAATGTATTCACTTTGATGAAATCATGTGTCCTTGAAGAGTAAAAGACAACAACGAACTGGATATTTAAAAAAAAAATTGATTTTTTGTTAGAAAGCCTTCAAAAATTACCAAAAAAAGTATTTGGAAATCTGAAAATAACTGAATAATGTCGACGCAAGAGTGATCTCCTGATTTTTTATAAAATATTGCATTATACTAAGTATATATGCATTAACTATAGTATATGTGCTGGCGTATTATGAATGACATAAATACTTGTGACTAAGGTCAAATTTGATTAATTTAGAAAAATTGCCTGATTAGGTTTAAAATAATGATAAATTATATATGTCCATATGTGGTTTAATTCTAAAATTTCTTTCAAAAGACAGAAAATCGTGAATAAATAAAATTTGGAAAATATTTTTGAATAACGCAAGTATATTATAATTTGTTACAGCCATATGTTTAACCAATACCAATCTAAAGCAAAAAACATATATTACAGATTAATATTATTTTTCCGATCAAAATCAAATGTAATAATGGTATAAATGAAGGAGAATTGACGCCTTATTGCTTGTATTTTCGATGTTAAGATATATTCGCTCAATGCTCAACATCTTTCTTCGTTCATTAGAAATTTGATACCGTTAATTAAATAAAATGAGAGTAAGGAGATAAAATTATGATTTATTGGCTTATATAACAAGGTTCATCCTAGAAATTATCCAATAACTTAATTTTTTCAATGAGATTTTTGCAATTTATATCCGATAGATTTATTCGCGTATTTTGCCAGACATTATGATCAAAAACAGCACAAGCTATGCTTTTTAAGTGAGAAAAAGCCTATATCCTCTCTTGAAAAAAATTTTTACAAGTCAAATTTACGGACCACTGGTGTATAAACTCATAAATATGCTCCATGGGTGTTTTTCGGCATGGGTTCAAATAAATAAATGCGATATTTCAAACTGATTCAAAATGAATAATTTGCCAATAAAAACGTGATTTCAGTCAACTCTATTTGCATTATGTAGCTCAATTCCTACAAGTTTACAAATAAATTCACTGCTGATTGCCGAAAATCAAATTCAAGCCCGCTGAAAAAAAACATCGAAATTGAATGAATGATTTTTTTTATCGAATTTAATTTTTTAATTTAAATCATAATCATTTAAAATTAGGAAATAATATAAATAAATGATTTTTTATTTGAATTCAAATGATTTTAATTTTAAATCATATTATATTATTTTATAGAATTATAACTACAAAATATTAGAATAAGTGTTTTTTAATTAAATTCAAAAATTTCATATTTAAATCGTATTATATTATAGATGCAAAATAATGAATGAATTAATTTTTTATCGAATTCAAATTTAAAAAACTTTGAAACCCAATATATTACAGCTGATAAATTTTTATGTGCGAATAAAAATCATTAATTATCTCAAAAGCTATTGACCGATTTGTCCCAGAATTAATGGCCTAAAGAGCTCTCAAAAATCTAAATTGAATGTCTTACCGCAATCAACGCCATCCATTAATTGGGGGTTGTAAAAGCAAAATCTCGATTTTTGTCTAATTTTTTTCGAATGTTTTTTGACTTGATTTTGATTGAATCATTTTTTTTAATGCTGATTAACTGCATTGGCGCGCCAACAAACATCCCGATTGCAGAGACAAAGATAAAGCACAAGCACTTC
>MRSU01011513.1:0-28382 GCA_008369845.1 Trichomonas gallinae
TCGAGATCAGCAACAACCTTGCCATACTTCCAGCCCATTGTTGTGGAGAGCTTGCCAAGCTTTGTTGTTGGGCGATCTGTGTGGATGGAAACGCAGCGGAGAGCGTGTGGAACAACAACGCGCTTGAAGTTAACGTACTTGGCTGGAACACCCTCGAAGCACTTGAGGTTGCCGAAAGCCTCAGCACCGCGATGAGTCTTGTATGGGAGCATGCCACGAACAGCGCGAGCAAAGATCTCGTGTGGAGCACGCTGGTGGAATGGACCATCACGTGGGTTTGAGTTTGTTGTCTTGTTGAGGAAGCGCTCGTACTCATGGACGACGAATTTGTGCTGGCCGTTAAGCTCGATCTCCTCGCAGCGGACAACAACGACTTTGCGACCCTTGAGGAGTTGCTTAGCGACGGCAGCGGCAAGGCGGCCCTGGATGTGTCCCTTAGCATCGATAACGACTGGAGCAGACATTAGAAAGGAAAGGCCAAGAGTCACTTTTTTGTAAACAATGTCACGTTTTTATTGACTTTATGACACGTAATTTTATTTTTTGACATTTTACATTATTTTACTTCTGACAATTTACGATGTCAGGTTTTTTTTTATAACTACTGATATATTGCATATATCTTCATTTCATAATAAATATCTGAAATCAATTGTTAAAATTTAAAAATTCTTTTAAGATATCTTGTCCAACTATTTAATCACAAGAAGATGGCAGTACATTTGAGATAATTAAGAACTAATCATCTACAATACATATTATATTTTTACTAGTTTCATTATAAAATTTCCTTTTACTATTGCATTCTTACTCATGATGAGATGGAATAAAATATGATATTTTAAATCAAAACAAAAAACAATAGTGAAATTTATAAATGATAAAAAAAATTATATAAAATTTCATGGTGAAAAGAATGATGGAATGAGGATTACATTTGCTGTCTCAGTGATCAATATGAAGTTGTTAGAGTCTTTGTGGAATCCTATTTCCTTGATTTTATCGCCGCCTTTCCAGATAGTTCTGATGACTTTCAGCGAGTAAGGCTCAATGAGTAGAACATTATTGTTAGAAAGAAGGATGAGCACATAGTCCATGCACATCTTATTTTCTGCGACACAAGCAGAAACAATGTGGCAATCGTATTCAGCCCTGTTGCACAAAGATCCATTGACAGTGAAGCAAATTGCGCAATTTCCGTGGAAGACAAGTATGTAACCAGAGTTCTGTGTCATGACAACATTAGTTGGTATAGAACCAGTTGGCATTCCCAATTCAACTGCCCTGATAAATGTCAGTTCAGGGAGTGAGGCAATGATCATCGCATTATCAGGTCCGCATGTGACAGCTATGCCGAATGTTTCCGAAAGTGCGCAGCATGTAATCTCGCTTCTATGCGCCATGATGAAGTTCATCTGTTCGATTGAATCCTTGCCATCATACTGCCACAGTGTTGCGCACGCATCGAGGCCGCCGCTCAAAATCATGTTTCCTGCAACTGATATACAGTTGATCTCGGACAGGTGCGGTGATGACTTTGAGCGAATGACGCTGCGCTTGATGACATTCAAAACAGTGACTTTCGATGAATGATCCTGTGCGAAAACGAAATTAAAGTCATCGTTAGTTTCGGATTTGAAGTGAGCAATCTTCTTTGGATCTGATGGAATCTTTGCGTGTTTCATCATTTGCACTTCAAAGTTAGTCGCAGCGAGTCTCAAGCAGAAAACTCTTCCGCTCTTCAGTGCAGCGTAAACTTTCATTTTTTCGAATGTTGCGCCACTGCAAATGACGCACGAGACTTCTTCAGGAATATTATGCAGCGCAACGGCATTGTCTATAAACTGCTCAGGAACAACAGCGTTTCTCTTTGGATGAGGTGATGAGAATAGTTGTTGCGGAATCTGTCCGACAGTGTTCAGCATAGCTTGAATTGCTTCTGGTACATAAGTGTTCGTCTTTGCATTATTGATCCAAATATCTGGATATATTTGAGGATCATATGTGTTCATTGCATCTGAAGCTGCTTGTCCGCGCTGTTTTACGCCCCATAACATGTCAATCCACTGATTAATTGTGTTTGAAACTCTTTCACTTTCCAAAACATTTCTCTGCCTGTTGATGAAATCAGCAGGAGATTTTGCCCAGTTTGGCAGGCCAACATCATCAATTGTGTCCGTTTCATTGTATTTTCCGAGCGGCAATTCATTAGAGTTCAGCAAAAATGTTTCCGTTTGATAAAACTCAGGAGTGAATTCTCTGAATGTCGGCATCTTCGACAGCATCCTCTTGATGTTGTCTGCGAGTGAGATGAAAAGTCTCGGCCCAACATCAAAGTGTCCATCTTGAAGCATGATGTGTAGGGATGTGAATGGCTCCATTCTGATCAGATAATGATTGACTATGTAAGCATTCGAGAAATATGATGGATGGCAGAAAGGTTCTGTTCCATTATGCTTAAGTATTGAGATTCTTTCCTGCATCCTTTCGATGAAGGAAGGATTGATGAATCCCAAGTTCTTAGTCAAATCTCTGAAATTTGATTCATTGTTCTCGTCGAATTGCTGCGATTCATTGTCTAAAATTAATATTGGGAAGATGGGATATATTCTGCTGTCCAAGAAAGATCTTCCGCTGAGTAAATTCAGCCACATAAGATAGTCAAAGTTTGTCATTTGACGCTTGATCCATTTTTGAGTAATGCCAAGTCTCTCGATTTCTATGTGTGGAAGATTTTCCTGCAGATATTCAGCATTAGGGAAACCGATTTGATAAATGCTTTGGACGAATTTATGGCTTTCTTCGTTGGGGAATCTGAATAAGAATGCTTCATACTCTGTTGTATATATTTGTATTGCGTTCGGGTGCTGATTTACCCAAACCCAGAAAATATATTTGACTTTTTCTTTCGCAATCATAATAGTTTTTGTGCTGTCCTTGAAAACTAAGCCGTTCTGTAGCACATAGAAGTCTCCTGGATTCTGTCTTGTGATCTTAACACGTTCTGCTGGTGCCCTCCACAGTATATCAATTAATGCGACAGTACTTGGAGAAGCATTTTTCTCCCTGTCGAAGAAAAAGTTCGATGCTGGTTTTGTTTCAAGAGCATCTGGATTGATTATCGTCGCTTTATTTCTTGCATCTATATGGTTAGTATAATGGTTATTGACTCTCAAAACGCTTGGCATGAAGTGTAAATCGAAGTGGTTTCCAATCTTGAAGTGTGGCATCATAATGTAGCTTGACGATGAAATGAACGGAGATCTATCATGGGAAACAGTCTGCCACAACCTATGCCAGCATCTTCTGTGGTTATTAGCGTTTTCTTTCTCTTTAACACGCTCGATTTCTTTGATCTTTTCGATGTTGTGATCGAGTTGATATGCGTCGGAATCTACTGTCGACTCGAAGAAAATCTTCCTTGCGTCAAATCTTTGAATTATTTCGTTATAAAACTGTTCCATAATTTCCAATGATCTCTGCATTAGTGTCTCGTTGATAGAATGTCCTTGTCCTTTGAGAATGTTCTGGAATTTTGCGATGTTGACTAAAAATGGAGCCGCGAATTCGGAGTTTTTCAGAGACTGGAAAACTTCAGAGAACAAATATTGTTTCTCTTTTGTTATATTCCTTGAAAAAACAATCGCAATCAAGCACATGTAATCTATCATCTGTCCACATTTTTCGTAAAAAGAACCCCAAGCATGCGATAGTAATTCAACTGCGCAATTTTCATCGAGCCATGTATTGTTTGTTTCGTCAATGCTCATTCCGTATTTAAACGAGACACTATCTTTGACTGTCGTCAGTAACATGATGAATGAAGCAATGTCGACTGGTTCGAAGTTTCTCAGCTGCGTTCTGTAGATTGTCGAATGATTATGTCTGATTAAAATTTTGTCGACAATGAAGTGGAAGTATGGTTCGCGCAAATCTTTTCTCTCTGTTCCGAAAACTTCAGGAATCATCGCAAACAAAACTTGGTTCACGAATTTATCAAAATTCATTTTTGTTAATGATTCAATGACAGAACTGACAGCGAAGACATCTTTCGCGATGTTTATGTTTTTGGCAAGGAATCTGCCGAAAATTCTGACAGTTAGTGGATCTTCAGTGTACATGAAATACAAAGTAATAATTCCAACAGTTGACATTCCAAGATTAGTGAATCTCTCAATGAAATGATTTGACTCGAAGGCCAATAAACACGTCTGATTCATTACTTCCTTCCATTGGGCGTTCTTATACGCGAAGCCTAAAGTGAAAGCGAACAATTGAGGATTCCAGTTGTTCTTTTCTATAGCAGCATTGAATGCCTCGAAATATTCTCTCTGTTTCGTTTCGCTGAATGTATTAAACCTCGACAGCAAAAGTGAAAAAGCCATCGAAATGTGAGTATTTGGCAGCGATTTTACTATTTTAATTCTGATGTTCACCAGATCGATAATGTCGATGACTTGATGAGCAATGCAGTTCCAGACACTAGGAACAACTTTCGCGATTCTCTTCATTATTTTGATTAAGATTGAAACTCTTTCTTCGCTGCCGTTGAAATAAGAAATCATATTCAACATTGTCGTGAGTTCTTCCCTATCGAATCTTATTGCTGCTGCTCGCTCGAATAGTTCTAGCAAAATGCTTAAGTTTGTGTCATTGAATTCGTTCCTTTCGTCCAATAACAAAAAGAAGTCGCAAAGTGAATTCAAACTAAATAAACTGAAAAACGTTGACTCATTGAACAAACTCGTTCTATGGCAACAAAGCATGAAATCCGTGCAAGCTTTCTTCCTCGAGGGCTTCCACAATTCTAGATTTAGTAAAACATTGACCTGCAGTTGTTGTAATAGTTTTGGATTTGTTATATGTGGCTCGATTTGATAAACGTTATTCCATAATTCTTCTGTCAAATAATCATTAAGATTCGGCTGCTGGAGGAAATGAGCCATGACACTGAAAGTGTCAATCTGTTCCATAATAGATTGTACTTGTGGAGCAGACACAATAATTGAATTGAAGCATTTTAGAAGCTGCATCAAAAATTCAGAATTTCTGACACCGTCATATGTCATGAAATCAGTTTGCGAGAAAAGTGATGTAAGGAAATGCGTGCCTTTAGACGCCTCAAAAATCCTCCTGAAAGAAGAAATGAAAGAAAGATTGATACAAGACGTTGTAGCGGATTCATATTGATTTTGTAAAGCGTTCGGCACTTTTCCATTTTCTGCATAATGTGCTGAAAAAAGCATCAAAAGCGACGGCTCATGTATAACTGCTGTGTATTCAACAGTGTCCGCGTGAATTATGTTCAAAAGCCTTTCATCTAAAGCTCCGTTAAATATTGAAACATGAGAGATTTCGCCTGTTAAATCGTCGCAAAAAACTTCGAAGGTATCTACCGAATTTTTGATTATTGGTGTTTGACAACGAATTTTCACTGCTTCGTTGTTGTCTATGTACAAATTGATTTCTGTTGGATTTATTTCGAAAGTATAGTTAGTCCACTTGTTCTGGTCAATGAGTATCTGCTTTGAAGTGATGATGCTGCAGTTTTTGACAACAGTTATTTTTGATGTTGATAAATTTATCGAAATCGTGTCACCTTCTGATTTAAATGCTAAAAATCTCTGACGATCCGATGGATCACAGACAATTGCGTAGATATTGATGATGAAAGTGTTGGTTTGCAATGTATTTGGAATAATAAATGATCCACTCCCAGAAGCAAAGAGAAAAGCATATCCAACTTGATCTTGTGATAGTCTTATTGTATCTGATAATGCTTGTAGTAGTTTTTCGGCATATCTTGACCTTTTTCCGCTTTCATTTGAAAGTAATCTTAAATATGAGAACAAAATCGGTCTTGACGAGTTCCACTTGTTGATTTCTTTGAACACATCGAGCATCAAGTCAACATCTTCAATATTATCGCGTTTCTGAACTTCTTCGATAATTCTCATTGATAAATCGAATTTATTGCAGAAATAGCATTCAACTATGGAGTTATCAACTAATTGTTTGACTTTCATCATGAAATCAGTGAAAAACTCTGTTTTAAAGATTTTTCTAACTAAATCTGTTGTAACTTCTGAACGAATGCCAATAAATCTGTTGCTGTTTGACATTAAGCTGAGCATTGCTTCATAAAGATTTTGATCAATTTGGATCTTGTCAATCATCTTTCTAAATGGTAATTTTGAAAAATCAATGTTTGTTTGGAAAGCAGCGATGAATTCAAGCATTTTCTGTGATAGTTTGAAATCATCATAGTCAGCAACTTGCATCATAATTGTTTTGAACAATGAAAGATGAATAAAATTAACAATTTTTGTATTTCGATAGAATCTTTCGAATATCGACATAATAATATGTGCATATTTTAGATCATTTTGGAAATATTTGAGTAGTTCGTTTATAAATATTGATTCTACTGGTGTTTCTAAGAAATTATTAAAACATAAGAAAATTATATCAGAACATACGGGAATTTCGATGGAATTATTGAATATAATGTCTATAAATATTGGATTTATCATAATTTGCTCGTAAATTTTCGGATTTGATATAAATTGATAAATAGATGAAAATATTGCGGGGAAGAAGTTGTCCTCAACGGGTAAATCGGCTTTTGTAAGCATCAATTGGCAAATACACTCTATTAAAATACTCGCATGCACGTCATTTGTGATTGTTGATATAATATCTTTGCTATAAGCTAAAACTTCAGCAAATAACCATGGATATGATGTATTTGATGATAAAAATGTGAAATAGCTTGAAATTAATGAGCTATCAAGCTTTAAAAATTGATTAAAGCAATCAATTGAGAATTTTCTCAATGCAATAAGTGGATGAATTTCTTGATCATATAAGGAATATGTATGATTAAAAATTAATGGATTGAAAAATGTTTGTATTGGATTTTTGATATCAATATAAAATTCTGTTGTACCTGCATTAAGAAGGATCAAATTAAATAAAACATTATAGTGCTGAAAATTCAATGATATCATTAAGAAGTGATCTAGTGATTTATCGATAATATAATCATGAATATTTAAAAACGCGAAGAATGCATTGGATATATCGCCAGGTATTTGTCTAAATACGTATTCTATTGATGGAAAATCAGATAATGTTCTTTTTTCATTATATTTTATAATTTTATCTGGTAAATCTGGAAATTCTACTTGTGATTTAATGAGTAATTCAATGAAAAATTCGTCTAGATTAGCTATTACTTCTTCATTATTGGAATTTAAATAAAAAACGAATATCATTAATAAAAAAAAGTAATTATTTGTAGATTCACGCATTTTTGCCATATATTTTGATGTCAATGTTTTGATTAAGTTGCCTAAATCTGATTTATTTTCTTGCATTTCGTTCATAAAATCAAATTTATGAAATAATCTCATAGTTGAGAAGATATGAAATTTGATTGACACTTTGCTGTCGTAAATACATTCATCTGTGATCTTTATAAGTGATTTTAGCAAATATTTCGCGATTTTTGATTTAACTGGTAATTGCTGCAAAGTAGAATCGATTGATGATAAAAGCGAGTAAAAGTTTTTCGATTTGAGTGTCATCGAGCAATATATATGAAATAAATCGCAAATATAAGGATCTAAAGATTTGTTAATTTCATGCGCGTAATTTAATGATTGTATGAAGATTTGAACGTTTTGAACAGGTACAACATCGATATTATGATACAATAATGCAAGAAAAGATTGAATAATTAGTATAGAGGCTGTTTGCTGAATTCTTTCGGATGAATTAATAGAATCATGATTTTGCTGCAATTCGAAAACGAGTTTATACCTTTCATTGACTAGGAGTTGATACTTGTCGACAACTGTTTCCGGTGTCGGAGGCTTAGATTTCGAACTTTTTATGTCAAATCTTGAAATTGTCTTCATAAGCTCAGGGTCAAACGATGGTTTAGGTGTCTGCACCTTCAGCTGAAAGATTTGGACAGTTAAATCATATAATTCGGACATCAAAAATTTTTAGCTATAATTTAAGGTTAAAAATTATCCAAGGAAAAAAATCATTTTTATTTTGATTTAAGCCCAAATTGGACAAATTACGGCAAATTGCTGCTGTTTGATTGATTGTTGTTGATTTCATTTAATTATTGAATCTGAAAAGTTTGATATCATGTTTATAGACATATAAATTTAGCACATATTGTATCCATATATAATATTTATCCATTAACACAGTATATTTTGCTTTGATAATTATTATTAATCTAGATTAACGATTTACAGCATGGTATTGACATTAATTGATATTAATATTAATATTTTAATATTAAAACCGTATATTACTGAAAAATATATTGCTATTAAAATTTGATAATTCTCATAGAATAATTCAATGAGTAGTATTGAAAAATTCGTCACTTTTCAGTTACGACTTATACTTTTTCCTACAAATTATTCGATTTTCCAAAAAATTGTCTAAATAATGAATAGGATTAGGGTTGTGCGAATTCTCACTTTTTAGTAGCGAACGAAATGCGCAATTTTATTCAGCGCGAACCCCGAATCCAAAATCAGCGAATCCATCACTAAACGGCCAGTTCGCACATCCCTAATAGGATCATTTATTCTAGAAAAATTTCTCTTTGTAAACGCAAATTATGCCATTATACACGTATATAAGGTAGTCCACAAAAGATAATTACAATTTAATTTTCAAGTCAAATAATGCCATGATATAACTGGCACGGTGAAAAATGATCAAAAAACATCATGATTGAATACGGATATGAAAGAAGTGGGACTTCATAATAAATTCTATTTTTATTCATCCATGTAACACTCTGTATGGGAAATAAATATGATATAGTACTACTTCATTTGGCTTGATTCTCTGTTACTTTCGATGTTCATTGATAATATTGATTCTTGCTTAACTTCATTGTATATCATGATTTATTATTATATCTTGCATGCCTATATCATCAGATAAATAATTCATGCTCAAAACATTTTAAATTTTGCTAGTTACTGATTCTATTTTAAAAATTAAAAGTAATATAATTTTAACAACAACAACTTTCGATCCTTTTCACTTTCCCAAATAGAGTAAATTGCTAGTTCCTAATTCAAAATGAAATCAATCATACATCTTATGATTAAAAGAAATGATCAAATGGGTAATTGAGCAAAAAAAGATTTATGACAAATGCATCATTAACGACACTTTACATGACAGAAATTATAATGCCTCCACGCCCGTATAAAGGATTTTAGAAGATTTTACTTTGTGACTCCGGCGGTTTTTCCAAAAATGGAAGAAATCGGCATCATTTCCATTGGTTCGTACGAAGGACTTCTCAGTTGCTACAAAATTTCCCGTAACACAGAGTCGTCCGAGTCCGAATACGTCGCCAAAATCATGTTCAGAACAAATCCACATGATGGATCAGTTAGATCTTTGAAATCATCGGGCAAAATCCTCGCATCTGGCGGCTATGATGGCTCCATTGCACTTTTCGATATATCAAATCTTACAAAAGTTGGCTCTTTGATACAACACGAAGACTCTGTTGAAGATATCGACTTCTATCAAAACTCATACATCGCGACAGCATCAGCGGATAAAACTATCTGCCTTTGGAGGACAAAAGACTGGGCTTTAGTCAAGCAATTCAAAGGTCACACTGGAACAGTCAACAGCTTGGCAATTGCTCAGTGCGGCAAGTTCATGCTCTCAGCTGGTAGAGATGCTGCCATTCGTATGTGGGATCTCATGAGAGCACATAACGCTAGAACAAGAAAATTGCAAATGATTCCTTCTATCATTCGCTTCGCAAATACAGACGAAAAATTCATTATAGTTGTCGGTAGCAGCGCTATCGTCATCAATGGAATCACAGAAAACGCAGATGCCGAATTCAAAGTTGATTCGAATATTATGTCAATCTGTGTAGAAGGTAATGATCTTTGGATTGGCTGCGTTGATGGTTCAATTAGCGGTTTCAATCTCGAAAATAATGAATTTTATGGAAAATATCAAATTACAAACAAGAGAATTAAATATCTCAAGGTTGCTGGTGGTTATATTACTGTTCTCACTGCTGAAGGTGAAATTGTATTCGGAATTGTTGACGAAAACCATGATATCAGTACAATTCTCAGCTGGAAGGTAGATGTCCGCATTACATGCGGTGACTTCGCACTTTTAAAGAAATAAAGATTATTTTAGAGTTATTTTATAAAAATAATTTCTTTTAAATACATTTGAGAATTTAACAATACGCAAATGGATCTCAAATTACAACGTATATGTACTTATTTTGAATATTTTTAATAATATTAATTATCAAAATTTAGACTATGATGAATTTTATTAGAAAAAGCAGCAATTGTCCTGCACCGAAATGTGGGATGAAAAGTGACGGGTTTACATTTCAAATTTGACATGTAAAGTATCCAAAAGTGACCTGTTAAAACAGGGATGGTCTCAATTTTCAAAAAGTGACATTCAATGAAGATTTCATCATTTTTAGAAACTGCTAAAACACGTGGCATCAATTTCTGTTGATCTCGCTCGAAATTTAAATTCATCGAAGTTTAGATTTCGAGCGAGATCAACAGAAATTGACACCGCTTGTCCGAGGCAAAGCACCATGATGTAAGATGATCCTTTGCTGAAGACAAGTGGCATTCGCTCTTACCAGGCTCTATATCTGAGGCATATGTAGTGTCATGATAGTTTCATGTGAGCGTATACGCCTCATTGATGGCTCCTTTTGATGATTCTCGCTTCGATGAGTTTTCGTGTATGGTTATTTTATAAAAACCTCAACAATCTAATTATAATTACTTATGAGTGAAGTAATGATATAACATCTTTTCTTAAAGAATCACGTTGATTATATTGAAATTATGAACTTCATGTATATCGTTATTCATTGAGCTAAAGATGCACACTTATTCGATGCATTCGTTGTGAGCGAGTGTTTACATGAATATTATTATTTTCAAAATATAGTAGCATCAAAAAGTAAAGTCCACTTTCTCTCAAAATTGATACCTTTGTAAACCTAAGACTTTTTATTATTTTTCTTACATACTTAAAATCATGTAAACTTCAGAAAAAGTTTAAAAATGGACTTTACTTTTTTCCCCGCCAAAATCCAGGATATAATCTAAAGAAAATCAAATATCTTGTTCCGATTTAGATATAAAACAGGAAACCATTGATATTTATAATCATTAAACTGTTAATTTATGATATTTTAAAATTTTTGAAAAATTTGATATAATTTCTATTCAAAATTAGCATAATCTAGACTTAGGTAGTATATAAATTTGATATTAAGCTTCTCCGCATAAAAAAATTAAATTGAGCACTTCATTTCAAAATAATGGTAAATATATAAATACAAGCTCTAAAGAAGCTATTTTTGCAGTGAAAACTAGTGGTTTGCGGTATTTTTTGAATTGTTTCCGTTTTCAATTTCAATGTTCAATGACGAAATCATATAATAAAGGCAAGTTTTTCCAGGCAGAGAGGCACCAAGTTCCTACTCTTGCTGACATCTACCCGGATTATACGGTTTCGACTGACGAATCAACAGAATACAAATATTTGAATACATCATATAAACCAAAATTCACCAAAAAGTCTATGTTTACGTCAAACACATCGTATAATAATACACAAACATACATTCCAATGACAAAAATGAGCAGTTTTACGCCTTCTTTTTCAATTTCAACACAAGAAAAGGTTTCTCCTCCACAAGAAACATATAAACCATATCAACCTACTTCATCAACTGTCCAGCCAATTGAAAAACCATCAGATACATTTGGCAAAAAGAGAAAATCCGCAATTAAAGTTTACGAGGCTCCAGCAGATCAAATCACATCGAATCCTGCTCCCAAACCAATTTCTTCTGATTACAGCTACTCTCGTCAACAAAATATTCCACAATCACAAAATATAATAACAAAGACAACAGCACAAGCGAACACAGTAAATTACAATCCACCTGAGAGTTCTACAAACCTCAGAACAACTTCTTCCACAAAATTTCAGTCAAAACAAATTACAGAATCAAAACCACATAAACATTCTCATTCGAGTAAGAGCAGGGCTACTGTCACCTTTGATCCAAATCCAACACCAATTCTCACGAAGAAATCTGATGATATTCCAAATATTTCTTTGAAATTTGCTGAAATTAACACCGAAACAATCGGATCTTCGCCGCAAAAGAGACGTTCCGTTATTATATCAGATACTGCCGAGGTTATTTTGCCAAACAAAAAGTCACAGCAAATTTCAATTTCATCTCCAAAGCCAGAAATCGCAATTCCTAAATATTCATACGAATCAAGTCCATCTTCTGACTCATTGAAGGAAGATTCTCCACTTTCAAGTCCAAAGAGACCATCTTCACCTCGAAAATTCGAAATCACATCGAAATCTCCACCGCCTCTGGCTGAAGCATCGAGCGAGAACTTGAATGACACAGATGATAACCTGTTTAAGATGAATATTGACTCATTTTCTGACTCAGGAGACTTAAATGATTCAAAGAAATCGTCAAGAATTGATTCTAACATTGATGACAAAGACAAAGGATATGAATTCATCGGAACAAGCTCTGATGATGACGATTTGAATCTTGAAACTCCTATCAAAGAGATTCTTTCTAAATCTAATGATGAAAAGATGTCTTCTCCTGTTAACCAAGAAAATCAAAAAGTTTCTTCGCCAGTTGAGCAAAAGATTTCTTCAATTATTGATTCAATGAAGAATTTGCCTGTTGAGAATGAAGATATTTCATCTCCAGTTGATACTAAGAAGCTTTCTCCTGTTAATCAAAAGAATCCATCAATAGTAGAAAATGAAGAGATTTTTTCACCAGTTGATAAGAAGAATATTTCTATTTCTTCTCCTGTTGCTGTTAAAATTGATTTAGAAGAAAATGATTCTCCAGAGAAGAATGAAGTTGAAGAGAAGCCATGTGTTAAACCAATGTCAGACTTTGTCAAGAGATTTTCGCTCAGAGGAACAACAGCGACAGAGAAGAGAGACAGTGAAAGCAAGAAGGCTAAGCAAAACAACTCGCAAGAAGTTGAAGATGAAAATGATGAAGAAGAGAAAGTTGAAATCAGCGCAATTTCACCTGTCAAACCGTCAAAAGGCGTCGCTGTTACAACACCGCTCAAAATCAGTCCTGAAAAGGAAGATAGAACCCCACCAAGTATTAACATTGAAGAAGAAGACAAAGACTCGCCTCCACACATGTTTATCAGATCACAAAATTCTTCCAAATTCTCTCTGGAACCAGAAAAAGATTCTCCACCTCACATTTTCAGAAAATCGCAAAATACACCAATTAAAGCATCAAATGAAGAAGAAGAAAACGACTCTCCGCCTCATATGTTTAGAAAATCACAGAATTCATCTAAACTTTCGCCAGAGATTGAAAAAGACTCTCCACCACATATATTTAGAAAATCGCAGAACACACCAGTCAAATCAATACAAGATGAAGAGGAAGAGAAAGACACTCCACCTCATATATTTAGAAAATCGCAGAATTCATCGAAGCTTTCACCTGAAATTGAAAAACAAGATTTCAAGAAGCCGCAGAGTTCATTCAAATACACACTTGAAGATGACGAAGAAGAGTCATCATCATTGTTAGATATCAAGACGAATTTGCTGAATGACGAACACAATGCTGAAGAAGAAGAGGAAAATAAAACACAAGTCTCCAATTTGACATCATCAATGCAAGATGATAACCAATCAATGTCAATGAACTTATCAGAAGGTTCATTGTCGAAGCTTCTTAATGACGTTGAAAAGGCCATAGAAGAAGAGGAAGAAGATAATCATTCAACATCACTCAACATATCTCTTTCTAGGGACAGCATCGACGCCAAAGATACTAGCGATGAAATGAATTTCACAAATGGCGATGAACTGAACAAAGTTGTCAACCTATCGAAGGAAAGCGAAGATAATTCGAAAGACAGTAAATCTGAATTAATTGTTAATGACGAAGAAGAAAATCTTAACAACACCGAAGAAAAACTTTCTAAGTCAGCTGAGATCACAGAAGAAACATTATCTAAAGGAAGTTCATCAGTAAACATTTCAAAGAATGATGAGGACGAAGAGGAATTCCATAGCTTCGATCCAGGAAAGACAATGAAGCCATGGCAGTTCCCAAGAAATCCTGACTTTGACGAAGAAGAAGCTGATGAAGAATTCGACTTCGACGAAGGTAATATTGACCCTAATTTGAGCGATGAAATACAAAAAATAATGGCTAAATACGGAGAACTTGATGATGAAGAAGATGGAGATGAACTTCACCAGAATTCATATAATTATTACAATAATGAGGACGATATTTTCGAGTCGAAAGTTAAAAATCTTCAGCAAGAAAAAATCAGCGAACTCGTTAAGATGACTTCTGGGTTTGACTCTAAGGCTTTCATTTTATTGGCAATGAATGTTTCAGATAAAATCTTGTCAGATCAAGTTAAGTCTGTTCTGATCAAGAATAAGAAATGAATTTATAAATTTGTTTGATGTAGTAAAAAATTATTGTATTAATTTGTTAGCTTTCAATCTTTACATCATCGCTGGATACTCGATATTTTTTTTTTATTTTATAAATATCACAAACTCTTTCTATTTCCTCTACCATTGGGAGCATGAGTTTATTTTTATGCATCAATTCATTAATTCCTGTAGATTCCATTAAGATAAATAAAAAAGCGCGAATGGAGTTCAATTCATTAAAAATTACCAATTTTTAAAAGATTATTAAACGAACTGGTCCAACATCATCACCATGCAAGTATAGGTATTTCTAAGGTATCTTGATTTGCACAGTGCTGATGCTGTAGTTGAAGCTTAAAAATATGTCATGTAAATTTGTCAGTTCGACGAATTTTGAAATTTATTTGTCAAAAATTTCCAAAAAAACGTAACAAAATTTTATATAATGACTCAGATGATAAACAACGGAAAAGGCCAAAAAGTTCCGCAGCTTATTGGCCAGCAGAATGCAAAACTATCACAGCCGAAGCTATCATTGACAGAAATGTATGATTCAATGATGGAAAAAGCAAGATTAGAGGGTCCATACCAATCCATTGAAATATACGTAATGCAGATGTTCAATGCATCACATATTATACTATGGGTTGAACTCCCTCATCAAGGATTTTATTATTCACCATCTTATTCGCTTATTTGTCAAGAAAAACAATCAATTGTGTCAACAGCTTTCGTAACAATATCTCCGATGTCAATTAAATGCCAGAAACAGTCTCAATATTTTTGCAAAGGATTCGATGATAAAGTTATTCCTGAGAATTTCTCGGTTTTAACAATACCTATACTCAATAGACAGAAGCACACAATCGCTGTCATACAAATTGCGCGCAAACCAGAGAAAGCATTCGGACAAAATGATATGCAAATAGCAGACTGGCTTTTAGAGAAGTTTAAGATATACGGATCGCTTCTATTCAATGATACAAGCATATTGGAATCCGCGATCGGTGCTGCTTTCATTGACGCTGATGAAGAAACAATAAATAACATCCAGAGCACGCTCCAAAGAGAATTTGGCTGCAGAAAAGCTGAGCTTTGGAGATACCACACAAAGACTGATGTAGTTAACAAGGTGATTATGGTAGAAAAAAATGTTGGTTATTCAGATGAACCTGTTGGCTGCGTTGGCCACGCGCTTAAGAACAACCAAATCATTATAGAGCACGATGTACAACAGGCGCCAGGCTATATTCCATCCATTGACGGTTGTTTCGCGGAAAGTATAATTGTTTTCCCATTCTCTGAGACAGAGCATAAAATGTGGGGTGTTTCGCTTAGGGGAAGAATATCTGGCTTCAGAAGTTCAGATATAGCGAAATTAAAAACAATTGTTCCAATTATTATAAGATCTTTAAGAATTATCATAGAAAAGAACAAAAAACCACCGGAAAAAGATACAAAAAAGCAAGGATTGACAGCTCTTCTTGATGTCGCTGAACAATTAAGTGGAGTTTTGGATATCGATACATTAATCCCTATGATCATGCATCGTTCATGTGAACTGCTGGAGGCTGAACGATGCTCGCTATTTCTCGTTAATAACATGAGAACAGAATTAATTTCATATTTTCATGCCGGATTAACAACAGAAATTCGAATTCCTATTAATACAGGTATTGTTGGTGTAACAGCAACAACAGGAGAAGTTCAAGTTGTTAACAATACATATGAAGATCCGAGATTTGATTCATCTGTTGATAAGAAAACAGGATTTAGAACGAGAAATATTATCACTGTTCCAATATTCAATAACAAAGGCGAAATTGCAGGTGTAACAGAGCTAATGAACAAAATTACAAATGATGGTTTTTCAGAAGACGATGTCAACTTATTACGTGGCTTTAACGTGTTTTGTGGCATTGCACTTGATAATACACGCTTATATACAGCTTCAACAGAGCTCACAAAACAAGTTTCTTCATTTATTGAAGTTTCAAGCGGTTTAACTAAGAATACAACAATGAGAAACATATGTGAAAGCATTCTTCAAAACGCTATTAACATTTGTGAAGCTCAAAGCGGCGTTTTATATTTATTAGATGGTAATGAAAAAATTACGCCGCTAATTACATTAAATACTAATCATGAGCAAGAAGCAATAATTGTTAAGAAGTGTATCGATGCAAAATCAACAGTTGTCCTCACTTTAGACGAAATTAATGAGTATTTAGGCAAAAACAGGTCACGAGACAGACAACTTTCTCATTCACTCTCTAAGGCTAACGCAGGCATCTCCAGGAGGGCCCTACCAGACACAGCGTTGATAGAAGCGAGTGTCTGCTTCATTCCTCTAAAAAGCTCAGACGGGAATGTTTTAGGCGTCATGGAAGTCGACACGTCAGCGAAGATGACTTCCGAGAGCCAGAAGCTACTAGAGTGCTTCGCTGTCTTCGCGTCAGTGTCTCTGGAAAGGAATCACCTCAAGGACATCGCGCAGCTTGGCTCGCACGAAGCTGAACTGAAACAGCAGATGTCGCGCGACGAAAGAGACTCAACGACGAATATCCCAGTGCACTTAACTCTACCACAGAGGACAATCACTCAGCTGTGGACGATTAATTTCGACTCATTGGATTGGACTGAAATCGGCTACTTCCAAGTCGTCTTCGCGATTTTCCATAGATTTGGAATCCAGCAGACTTTTTCTGTCTCCAACGAGAAACTTTACAGATTTTTGATAGAATTGCGCGGGGGTTACAGGGCCGTCCCATACCACAACTGGGCGCACGCTGTGGATGTGCTGCAATTCACGGCCTATCAAGCTCATATTTCGCATTTGGACGAGAAAATTCCTAAGGTAGAAATGTTCGCACTTTTAGTCGCCGCAATATGCCACGATTTGAACCACGATGGCTTCACGAATGACTACAACGTGAAAGCTGAGACACCGCTCGGCATCCTCTTCAAGAATCAGTCTGTCATGGAGATGCACCACTGCGAAGTGACGATAGATATTATGTCGAACGACCAATGCAACCTCTTCGCTGCTTTGTCACCTCAAGACTACAAAATCGCATGGAACACAGTGATAAACTTGATCCTTGCTACAGACATGGCGAAGCACTTTACCCTGCTGCAGGAATTCAACGCGATTCTTGAGAAGAAAGAGTTCAGCATGGAGAACGAAAGCCATAGACATCTTCTGCTGCAGCTTATCATAAAAGTCGGCGATTTGTCGAACGTTTCTAGGCCTTTCGACTTGGCCGACAGGTGGTGCGCTGCTCTTTGCGAGGAGTTCTTTAGGCAGGGAGACTTGGAAATGGCAAGAGGCATGCAGTACTCTTCTGCACTCAATGATAGAGAGCACTTGAACAAAGAGAAATCGCAAATCGGCTTCTACACTTCTGTATGCTTGCCTCTTTACCAAGCTGTCGCGAAAGTTCTTCCACAGCTTGAGAGCAACGTGATGCAGGTGGAGGGCAACTTGGCTACATGGAAGAACGCAGAAGAAGCGAAGATTAAGCGTGAACAAGAACTTTTGCTGGCCGCAAGTAAAGCACATGAAAACGAGAACAAGGAAGGAGAGCAGAAGGAAGAGAAGGTAGTCAAGAAGGTGAAGCCAACTCCATCAAATTTGGCAACACTTCAGGGATTAGTGTTGACGAGGAAGAAATCAGTTATGAATACAATTTCACAGTTCCAAGTATAATTTTTGTTTTATTTTGTTTATTATAAATATTTAAACATTGTTTGTTTCTTATTGCAACGATTAAGCTTATTTAATAAAAACCTCTTGAAAACAAATTTTAAATTAAATTATTTGAATAAAAAACAACATTAATGAATAATGTCATCATTGGTTCCAATATCTATACTATATAAATTTGAAACATTTTACCAAGCTGTAATAAGAGTATTCATTAAATTTTCAAAATCGATCAAAATTGATGTCTACCAAAATATGCTGCTTGTAAATGAATTTTAGAAACAAGAAATGTCATTTATTAAAACAAAATGGCCCCATGCTCTATAAATATATCAATTGAATAATATATATTATTATTTCACCGTCAACTCTTAATTATTATATTTCAATGAAAAAGTTAATCATTTCTTATGATAAGCTAGCGTTTAATGAAAAGAGTGTTATCGCTATGAAATGCAGTGATTTATACAGAAGAGAAGCCAGATATAGAAAGTATTGCTGTTGCTTTGAAAAATGCTGAAGTTATTTTAAGAAAAAATCCTTAATCAAATTTTGTAAGTTTTTTAGCAAGCAAAAATGATTTATTCAAGCTAATTTCATTGATACCAGATAGTATCCTGGTACTAGATAGTTCTTTGTCTTATTTTACTACTTTATCATTAATAAGCGATCAAATTAAAAACGAAATTATTGATGCGCAAATCATTCAATCTTATATCAAGGAAATCAAAACAGATAAGATTATTGAATTAAAACAATTGGTGATAAACTGCGCTAAAGTGAGGCCCGATGATGTAGCTGTGTGTTTATGCACACCACAGTTTGCAGAGCATGCTAGAAATGGATTTATGATGAAAATTTCTGTCAAAGAAACAATTTTTTACTTAATTGCACTGGTTGTATGCGAAAATAATAATACGGCAGATGTAATGGCATTCTGCAATGATTGTGAATTCTATAATATTATAGATATACTAGATAGTGATTATTCTTCAATAATTGCTTTAATACTGAAAACTTTGATTTCTTTATATCATAGATTGATAAATAGTGGTTTACCAAATGAATTATTGGAAATAATTGTGAGTGATGTTGTTACTGAGGCTGCTAATACAATTAGTGAAAATGAACAATTAGAAGAATATGGTCACTCAATTCTAGAAATCCAAAATAATTGTATTAATAGTTGAACTCATAATCCATTTGAGCAAACTCACCCCAAGCGCTTAATTATAAATGTATAATATTATAATTGTTGTTTTGCTTTGAGATTATGGAAGTTAGTTATCTCGGATTCGTTAGTAATGTTATAAGATTGTAAAATGTTGAGTTGTTCAATGAGTTATTTTTGATGAAAAATAAAAGTTTTCGAAAGGTATAACATTTATTTTATTCTTTACATATTTGCTTTGCAAAAGTTTGCAATTGCCTGATAAGCCTTTGTTTGCTGAACCGGTGAAACATTTGCCATTCCTGAAATTGGCGGTCTCTGCTTTGGTGGCGCCATGTGTGCTAAAGCACCAAATGACGATGTGACACCGAAAATGTTCTGTGTTGGGCAGATTTCTTCTGGCATGTCAGCATCGTGTGTCTTCTCGTCTTCAACATCAGCGTCTGTTAGCTCAGCTGGAGTGAAGGGAGCGTACGATAAATCATCTGCAGCGATTGGCTCTGTGTAAACTGGAGCATTTGGAGAAGAGAAGTCGTTGAAAACAAACTGCTGTGGTTTGCTTTCTGGTGCCTTTTGTTGTGGCTTCGCTTGCTGTGACAGTGGTGGTTCTTCGTCTGTGTCCACGAAGTCGTGATGCTTCTTATCTTCAGCGGAAACGTCACCGAATGGTGAAAACTCGACATCTGGCTTCTTCTCTTCCTCCTTCTTCGGAGTTTCGAAATTGCCGAATGGGTTTTCCTGCTGTTTTGGAGTTTCTTCTGTATTCTTGTTATCATAACCAAAGTCGCCAAAAACATTTTCTGACATAGAGGCTGGAGCTTCCTTTTTCTCTTCTGTCTTTGGAGCATCGAATCCGAACCCGAATCCACCGAAATCATTATCGGCTGGTTTCTTCTCTTCAGTCTTGGGAGTTTCAAATGCACCAAATGTGCCAAAGCTATTATTTGGCTTTTCTTCTTTCTTAGCTTCACCGAATCCACCGAAATCTGCGAATCCTGATTTGGATGATGCCTTTTCTTCAGCTTTTGGAGCATCAAAAGCACCAAATCCTCCGAAATCATTATTTGCTGGTTTAACTTCCTTCTTTGGCTGGTCAAATCCGCCGAATCCTCCAAAGTCAGCAAATCCTGATTTGGAAGCTGGCTTTTCTTCTGTCTTAGGTTGGTCAAATCCGACGAAATCGTTGTTTTGTTTCTCTTCTTCCTTTGGTTCTTCGAAGTTGCCGAAGCCACTGAAATCATTATTAGCTGATTTCTTCTCTTCTGCTTTTGGAGTCTCAAATGCACCAAATCCGCCAAAGTCATTCGATGGCTTTTCTTCTTTTTTAGATTCACCAAAACCGCCAAAATCAGCAAATGCAGTTGATGGTTTGTCATCCTTCTTCGGTTCATCGAAGCCGAAGCCTGCAAAGCCTGCCGTTGACTTTGGTGGCTCTGCTGTCTTTGGCATGTCGAAGCCGCCAAATCCTTCGAATCCTGATGAAGACTTTGGTTTGTTATCTGCTGATGCATTGAAAGACCCAAACAGATCAAATGCTGATGACTTCGGCTTCTCTTCAGCCTTTGGAGCATCAAATCCACCAAACGTTGGTTTAGGCTTCTCTTCTGTCTTTGACTCTTCTTTCATTTCTTCTGGTTTCTCTGGATTGAAGTTGTCAAATCCGCCAAAATCTTGGCTGGACGATGCGAACTCACTAAAGCTCATCGCCATTCCTTCCTTTGATGCAGAGACAGGCATTTCTTGGTTCTTGAACTCCATGCTTTCGTTGTCGCTTGGAATCGGAGAACCTGCGACAGCCTTTGTTGATGCGAATGATTCAATAGAAACGTTTCTGTTGATTGCGCCTTTATCTTCGACAGCAGGAAGAATTGTTGCAGAGTTGAATCTCTCGAGAGAGCTGATGCTTGCATCTTCCTCAAATGTCGCGAATCCGCCGCTGGACTTCGGCCTGGATGGATTTGCACTTGGCTGCCTGAAATCGGCGAAAGCATCAAATCCCGAAACTGACTTGGCCTTGTCATCAACTTTCTCTTCCTTCTTTGGCTGATCAAATCCATCGAAATCTGCGAAACCTGATTTAGATGATGGCTTCTCTTCAACTTTTGGAGCATCAAAGCCTCCAAAACCAGCAAATCCAGAATTAGAAGCTGATTTTTCTTCATTCTTTGGTTGGTCAAATCCACCAAATCCTCCGATATCATTATTATTTGCTGGCTTTTCTTCAGTCTTTGGTTGGTCGAAGCCGAAGCCTGCAAAGCCTGCTGTTGACTTTGGTGGCTCTGCTGCCTTTGGCATGTCGAAGCCGCCAAATCCTTCAAATCCTGATGAAGACTTTGGCTTCTCTTCTGCCTTTGGTGGACTAAAGCTTCCGAATTCAGCTCTAAAGTCTGGGAATCCAGATCTAGATGGCTTCTTCTCTTCGGTCTTTGGTTGTTCGAATCCAACGAAATCATTATTTGCTTGTTTCTCTTCTGTCTTTGGTGTCTCAAATGCGCTGAAGTCTGGTTTGAAGTCGCCACCAAATGGCGCGAATCCTGTCTGCGAGGATTTCTTCTCTTCTGCCTTTGGAGCATCAAAGCCTCCGAATCCATTGAAGTCGGCGAATCCAGACTTTGAACCAGATTTGTTCTCTGCCTTGGCTTCTGCGCCAAATGGAGTAAAATCTGTCTTCTTTTCCTCAGCCTTTGGAGCATCGAACCCACCGAAAGCAGCCTGAGCTGGTTTCTTCGCTTCTTTCTTTGGTTGATCGAAGCCTCCAAATCCGCCGAAATCTGCATTAAATCCTGATTGTGATGTCTTCTTTTCCTCAGCCTTTGGAGCATCGAACCCACCGAAAGCAGCCTTAGCATCGCTGCCAAATGGAGCGAACCCTGACTGCGATGTCTTTTTCTCTTCTGGTTTAGGTTGATCAAAGCCTCCGAAACCTCCAAAATCTGCGTTGAATCCTGCCTGCGATGTCTTCTTTTCTTCGGCCTTTGGTTGGTTGAAATCTCCGAAACCTCCAAATTCTGCTTGTGGAGCTTTCTTCTCTTCTGTCTTTGGAGCATTGAAGCCACCAAATCCGCCAAAATCTGCATTGAATCCTGACTGTGGAGCCTTTTTTTCATCAGTCTTTGGAGCATCAAAGCCTCCGAAGTTGCCTTGTGGTTGTTGTTTATTGTCAGTCTTTGGTTGTTCGAAGCCTCCAAATCCTCCGAAGTCAGCAGGCGGTTTATTGTCAGCCTTTGGCTGCTCGAAACCGCCGAAATTGTTTTGAGCTGGCATCGTTTCTTCTGGCTTTGGTTGATCGAATCCACCAAAGTTAGCAGCATTGCTGTCATTTGGTTGATCGAAACCGTTAAAGTTGTTGAAATCAACAGCAAAATCACCTTGTTGTTGATCGAATCCACCGAATCCACCGTCTTGCTTTGGTGCTTCCGCCGGTTTTGGTTCTTCCTCTTTCTTCGGCTCCTCTTTCTCTGGGTCAGCGAACATGCTTCTTGCATCAGCTAAACTTGCCGGCTTGATTGGAGCTGTGCCAGCTGTTGATGCGGGAACTTGTGGCTGCTCTGGCTCAGCGAAAGCAGATCTGAAGTCAGCAAAGCCTTGTTGGGACTGTGCCTGGGGCTGTGAAAAATTGCCAAAGTTTCCAAATCCTTGGTCAGCCGGTTTTTGTGCATTTTGTTGTTGTTGTTGTGGCTGTGAAAAAGCATTGTCGAAGTTGGCAAATCCTTGTTGTTGATTTTGCTGAGCGAATGAATTTCCGAAGTCGCCGAACCCTTGGTTCTGCTGTGGTATTTGCTTCTGTGGTGTCTGTGTCTGAGGCTGTTGGCCGAATCCACCGAAATCTTGCTGTGGAGCTTGTTTAGGTGTCGTCTGCTGTTGATTTGGTTGTGAGAATGCATTGTCGAAATTAGCAAATCCTTGACTTGGTGAAGCTGGTTTTTGCTGCTCCAGTGGTTGAGCAAAAGCGTTGTCGAAGTTGGCAAATCCTTGGTTTTGATTTTGAGCTGGTGATGCTGGTTTTTGTTGCTGTTGTGGCTGATTTTGTGAGAAAGCATTTCCAAAGTCGCCAAACCCACCTTGTTGAGCTGCTTTCTGTTGCTGCTGCTGATTCTGCTGTGGCTGAGCAAAAGCATTACCGAAATCACCGAATTGTTGATTTTGGGCTGGCTTTTGTTGTTGTGCTGGCTGATTCTGCTGTGGATGAGCGAATGTGTTGCCAAAGTCGCCAAATCCTTGGTTTTGGGCTGGCTTTTGCTGGTTTTGAGAAAATGCATTGTCAAAATCGCCGAAGTTTTGTGTTTGAGCTGGTTTTTGCTGTGTTTGTGGATTTTGAGCTGGTAAATGGCCTGGTATTGCTGGTTTTCTTGGTGATTGCGGTGCTTGTTGAAGTTTCTGCTGAGGTTGACCAAATGCACCGAAATCTTGACTACTTTGCGGAGCAATTTGTTGTGGTGCTGCTTGAGGAGCTGGCTGCTGGAATGCATTGAAGTCTCCAAACCCGCCTTGTTGAGGCTTCTGTGCCTGTTGTGGAGGATTTAATCCACCTTGTGGCTTTTGTTGAGCTGGAGGCTGATTAAATGAGTTGAAATCGCCAAATCCAGACTGTGTAGCTGGTTTCTGCTGTGCTTGAGCAGGTTGAGCTGGTTGATTTCCAAAAGCATTAAAATTGCCGATACCAGCTTGAGACTGAGCCTTTTGCTGAGGCTGTTGCTGCTGACCAAAAGCATTAAAGTCTCCGAAACTACCCTGTGGCGCTCCTTGAGTAGGTTGTGGAGATTGATTGAAAGAATTAAAGTCAGCGAAGCCGCCTTGTATTTGATTTTGTTGATTATTTTGCATTTGTTGATTTTGCATCGGTGAATTCATTGCTTGAGGCTGTTGGAAAGAATTGAAATCTGAAAAACCGGACTGTTGTTGATTTTGCATTTGCGGCTGTGTATGTTGTGGTTGTGGATCAGGCTGAACTGGTTGGGGCTCGCCCATTCCTGAATTTCTAAACATATCAAAGTCGTGAGCATTAATATGTTGCGGTTGTTGTGGTTTTTGCGGTTGAGGTTGATTTTGTTGTTGTGGTGATGGTGTTGGTTTAGGTGCAGCGGGTTTTGTTGTCTTTTTTGGTGTCGCGAATGGAGATAAATCATCGAATGCTGTTTTTTCTGGTGGTGGTGGTACTTGACGTTGCATATTTTGTTGTTGTTGGGGCGGATTTTGTCCGTATCCTGTAAATTGCATAGGTTGGCCTCGATTTTGCGGATATCCTTGATAATTTTGAGGTTGGCCGTATCCACCCTGATTGTATTGGTATCCACCTGGATATTGTTGACCCTGATTGAAGGAATACCCTTGATATTGATTTGGCTGAACTTGCTGCTGCGCAAATCCGCCATAATTTTGTTGCTGGTTGAATCCTCCTTGGTTATACTGGTAACCACCTTGATATGGAGCTTGGTTATTAGTGAAACCAGGATATGTCATTATCTGAGCTTTACAAAATTTGTTAAAAAGTGACAGTTTAATCAACATTTTTGCGAAATTTGCCAACAGTTTGGATTTCGTGAGCTATTTACCGTGCAAATATCCATAACTCGGCCATATCTATGTTA
Source organism: Trichomonas gallinae (assembly GCA_008369845.1). NCBI lineage: Eukaryota > Parabasalia > Trichomonadida > Trichomonadidae > Trichomonas > Trichomonas gallinae. The sequence goes on from MRSU01011513.1 coordinate 25,019, forward strand.
CATCCGTGTTCTCCTCAATTATCTCGACCTGATTTTATTTTTCAATTTAATTATCTCAATAAATGCTTCCTTTATACAACAATCTAAAGATAACTTACATACAACAGATTAATGATTTAGTAAATTTTTCTTTACATGATTAAATTATTCTACAGCACCGTGTTATTGTAGAACAGCTAGAACTCAATCAGAAGCTGCATAAAGTAAAGGTGTTCTTCCGTCTTCGTCCCTTATATTAACATCTACATCAGTAATTGTCAGAAGAAATTCACATATATTTTATAATAGTCATTATTACTTGCTTCATGTAATAATGACCAATTTCCTTTTGTTTGTGCAGCACTGTTTACGCATCTGAGTCACAAAGTATATAACTGCATTCATGTTATTATTTTCACAAAAATTATATAGTGCATTTAAATATCCTTCTCCATTCTCAGATGGATCAACACCGCAAGCAAAAAGAAGTTTGACAAGATTAAAGTTATTGCTAGCAGCAGCATATGAAACAGTTGTATTGATCGAATATTTATCATTAACACTGTGATATTCATCTGCAACTGCAAGTTTCGCAGATTCGAAGATTGAGTAAATTTTTTCAAAGTTTACACTGGTTTTATCAAGTTTTGATAATTTATTGAAATTATTCTCGGCAGTAAATGAAACAGCAAGATTCTAAATAGATAAAATGCTTCCACTTTGAGTTATTTTTGCGTTTTGGTTCTCATTAGTAATTTTGTTTTCATCTTCTTTATTCTTTTTTAGCAGTGATTCAACGAGTATTTTAATACCATCTATCTTATTCCTGTTGTTCTGTAATCGGCTAAGACCCTGCGTTACTGTTATTAATATGTCTACCTGCTTTCTTTGCAAAATTTTACTGAATGAGTCGCGAAGTTTGTTCATGAAATGAAATTTGAATATATATGTAAATGTACTGATGATGTTTAAGTTATCTGATAAGTTGTCTGTGAACTCTACATTAGTATGAGATACCATGTTCATCATAGCTGTTGTATCATGAAATGAATCGAGATTTGAGAAAAATGTATCAAATTGACTCATTGTAACATGATCTAAAATCGCACAATTCTTATCTGGTCTGTATCTGAAGATTTCTCTGTTGTTTACGTGCAAAGAGAAGACATTAAAAAAAAATTTGACTAGATTCACAACACTTTCTGTCATGTAAATTTTTAACTTTTTGACTAATTTGTTATACGAAATGATTTCTTGTGAAAGATGCCAATACATAGCTATCTCAACGGAATCCTTCCAAATTAAGGATGTTCACTATCATGTTTACTTACTTGGTTAGGTCGGTTTTAATCACCTAAGCTATTAGCTAATAGGCGCCGAATATTAACCTGACAGATGTCTGTTGGCTGAAACTTTTTGTTGTTTGAGATTTGGTTAAAATGGTGATAATTTATAAAATACTTGAGACACAATAAGCGTTTTACAAAATTATTATAAAAAAAAAGAAAATCAACGGTTTCCACGGAATCTATTTCCAACGAACAGGTTAGGATTGGCGAGTTCCTTCTTTATCCTCTCTTCTTCGGCAACCCAGCCGTCGACCATAGCCTTTATCCTTGCAGCATCCTCTGCCTTCTCCTTGGCCTCTCTTTCGGCCTTTGCCCTGCTTTGGGCCTGGAGCATCTCGTATTGGTTCTTGATCCTGAGCAGTCTCTGCTCCTTCTCTTCCTGCTCGATCTGTTTCTCGAACTCGAGTTCCTCCTCGAGTCTCTTCGTTTCCGCGAGCTTCTCCTGTCTCTGCTTTATCTTTTCGTCCTCGTGGAGCTTTATTGTCTTTATTCTGTCGTCGACTGCATCGAGCATGAGTTTCCTCCTCATCTCTGCGTCCTTCCTTCTGAGCTCGTCATCGCGCTCGTTGGCCTCCTGCTGAGCTCTCTGCAAGAACATCTCGGAGCGGTTGTCTTCGGCGGCTTTCTTGTTTAATTGTGTTTCGAATAATTTTCTGTTCATTTCGGCCTTCCTGTTTCTAACTATGCGCTCAACTAACTCGTCTTCCTCCTGCTGGCGAAGCTCTTCTGCAGCTTGGGCAGCGTATTTAGCGTCCAAAGCCTTATCTTCTTCGATGATCTTCCTTCTGTATGCAATCTGTTCACTATTAAGCTTATCGAGTTCCTGTCTACGCTCAGACTGTTGCTGCGCCTTCTTTTCAGCTGCTTCTTGGGCAGCCTTGATTTGGCCTTCAACTGTTGTTCTAAATTCAAGAGACTCTTTGTATTCTTGCTCTTTCTGTGTTTTAACTATCTGAGACTTCTCGTTCATCTGGGCAAGCCATGTTTCGCGGTTTTGCATTAATTTTTGACGATGGGTGTCCTTTGTCTCTTCTTGCTCCTTCTTCCACTCGGCAACGTTAGCCTTGACTGTGGCTGCGTATTCCTCTTCCGCTTGATCGCCTTTCTGACGTTCCATTTCTTTCTCAATAACTTGCTGATCGCGTTCCTTGATAACCTGACGCTGTAAAGCCTCGGAAACTTGATGACGAAGTGGATCGCATGAGTCTCTCCATCCTTGCTCTAACTTTTCTGCAACATATTTATCATGCTCTTCCTGGCGCCTCTGTCTTAAAGCAGTGAGTTGCTGCTTCAGTCTATCACGACGCTTTGCTGGTGTTTCGACGCTGCTTTGTATTTCTTGCGCATATATTTGTTCTTCGTCCGAGAGAAGTTTTGAGAGTTTGTCACGACGATTTTCTAATTCTTCTTGATACTTTTGTTGGCGCTCCATAGCTCTACGCTTGAGCTCGCCGCCCTGATAACGATTTAATGTACGTTGTTCGAATTGCGCGCGCTGTCTTGTTAAATTGTCTTCGGCAGCTGCTTCATTGTAGAATCTGTTAGCTTCTTCGCGTGCCCTGCGCTCCATCAAGAACTGGAGACCGAGAGATCTGCTTGGACGCGACATTTCTGCTTTTAACGAATTAAAACCGTTCAACTTTCTGAAGTGTACGTTTTTCGATTTTTATTGCATTTTTTGCATTTATATAATCTATAAATTATATATATCATAAAATTAGACTTTTTGCGTATTTTTCTAATGAATCTAATTCGATTTTTGCAATTTTGTATTTAATATATAAATATACTCGGTATTTTCTATTTGAAAATCGCTAAATTAGCCTTGAAAAATCAATTTTCAAGAAAATAATAAAATTAAACGTTCAATGTTTTTGATCGATTTTTACTAGGAAAACAGCATCTTAAGACACAGGGCTTTGCATTTAATTAAGCATCAAACTAATATAAATTTATTATTATACCGTATATGAATTTGAGGGTCATAAGTGAATCTGACGGTCATCTCTCAATTTTAGTTTACAAAATAATGGTAC
>MRSU01011515.1:0-38932 GCA_008369845.1 Trichomonas gallinae
CGCCAGCTATCTGTGTTGTGTAAAACTTTTGCACCATCAACATTCGTCCGTTAAAATAAGGTTATTAGTTTCCATACCTTCATATTATAATATTATAATCTTTGTGCTATAGTTTTAAATATAAGCTTTGTATAATATATATAGTCTATCTATGATGTACATTTCGCTCAATTATGGTTTGACATATTGGACATATCAAATTTCATCGAAAACATAAACCGAAAACGTAATATTTGTCTTTCAGTGAATTTTTCTGATGTTTTACGATCATGTGAATTACTTCATTTTTGATAAATGTCTTTCGTGAAGACTGACTACTTGAAGTTCTTAGAGAAGAAGCCAGTTCCAGATCTCGGCGTTGGCTTCATGAAGTGTGCCACCAACCCAAAGGTCGTAAATCTCGGAACAGCTGAAAATCATCTCGTTGAAGAATTTATCTTACCGATTTGCAGGGAAAGACCAGAGTTTGAAGCAATCCACTTAACATATACAGGTGGAATGCACACAGAAAAGCTCCGCAAGGCTCTCGCAAAGCTTTACGAGGATCATCTCGGAATGAAAAACGTCAACGCCGACCAAATTTTGTTTGGAAGTGGCATTTCTCACCTTGTTGAGAGAATTGCTTTCGCATTCTGTCAAAAGGGAGACTTAGTTTTGATCCCAGAGCCAGCATATGGATGCTTCGAGCCAGATATGTATCCATGCGGCTGCGATTTCCAATACATCGACTTAGAGAACCTCCCACCATCACCACCAGAGAATGCTAAAATCTTATTACTTACAAATCCAGGAAATCCAATTGGCGACTTAATTCCAAATCCAGACAAAGTTTTGAAGTGGGCATTCTCCAATCCAAACCTCCATGTCTTCACTGACGATGTTTACGCCCTCTCAATGCGCGGATCAGATTATACTTCTTTGATGTCTCATCCAGACGCAGATCCAAACAGAATCCACCACTTATACGGTGTCTCCAAGGACTGGGGCATGGCTGGCTTCCACGTTGGCATCTTTTACACACCAAATACAGAAGTATTCAACGGAGTTCGCACATGCATGGGCTGCTACCACATCAGCAGCGACACCATGCAGATCCTCGAGCGCCTCTTCTGCGATATCGAGCTCCGCGATAAAATCATCGTCGAGAGCAAGAGAAAGCTCACACACAACATCGAACTCGCAGAAAAGATGCTCAAAGAGGGTGGAATTGAGTTCAGGCACTGCGATGGCTCCCTGTTCATCATGATCAACCTCACTGACTTAGCAAACACCAAGGAGGAAGAGAGGAAGCTCTGGCTCGATCTCATCGACCACCACAACGTCCACGTCCTCCCAGGAGCAAACGGATTCCGATATCCAGTCGCCGGCTGGTACAGGCTGTGCTTCGCTGTCGAGGAGCCAATCCTCATCCAGGGCCTCAACTACCTCATTGATGGCGTCAAGAAGTTGAGAGCAGAAAAGTCTCATTAAATAATTTAGCTTCTATTCTAATTAACCAAGTAGTTTTTTTTTTAAGATAGCATATATATGATGAAAATTTGTCTTCATATGTTAAAAATATACGTAAATAGTTAATTGTTAAACACAAGGTGAACTCCTCTGAAGCAAAAATGAAAATATAAACAAGAAATTAGTTGAAATGGTTTCCATTGTATAGATGTTTTTTATAAACTTTAATATTCGTTATTGATTCTTGAATTTGTTAAATCGACAAAAGGAAAATTATGAATGCTTGCATTTCAATTTTGTTGTGTTTATTAACTATATGATTTGGGAGAAAAAATATGTAAATGAAGAGTCAGGATAAATAAATTATTTTTCCTAATTAACAAACTATTTTTAATATACAAACAAATTATATTATTAAAATTATGATGGTGGTAGAGGTGGAAGCTTTGTCTTCATGTGGAAAGTGTTGTAAAGGTCATTCTTGTTCTTTTCATCAAGCACAAGATTCCTGTCTTCTATCTGAAGCTTGATCAAAGCCTTTTCAAGCTTCTTTATGTTCTTCTCCAAGACCGGGCATCTTTCACATGGTTTCTCCATAATCTCCTTGATTTCCTGCTTCTTGTCTGATATGTGCGTGAGCATCTCCATGCATTCTTCATTCAAATCGTCAACAACTTTGTTGTACTTGGCTTGGACAATTTCGAATTCTTCTTCCATTTGCTTAATTCTTTCTTCTGCATCTTTTCTTGCCGCTTCTATCTGCATCTGGCAGTCCTCGTAATGATCCAGTTCATCATTGTTAAGCTCACTGACAACTGTCTCTTCTTGCTCTTGCAGTTTCTCTGTGAAAGTTTCTCTAGCTTTTGCAACGATGTCTTTTGTCTCAGTTCTCAGAGAATCCTCGAGAGCCTGATTTGAAGCCTCGACGCCGCACAAATCGTTTTGTATGAATTCTATGTTGAGCTCCAAGTCTGATTTTAGCTTCTCTAGCTGCTGAGAAATTTGGTGGGACTTTTCTTGCTCTTGGACAATCAACGGAGCGAATTCTAGTCTTATTGCTTCGACAATTTTCGCTTTTTCGTGCTCGAGTTTCAATTTGAGCTCTGATATCCTTTGTTCCGCGTGTTCTATCTGCCTCATCTTTCTCAACACCTCTTGTTCGTTCTGCGAAAACTTTTCTTCGAGTATCAAAATGCATTTTTCTTTTTCCACGACTTCTTCGTTCAAAGCTTTTATGTTTCCTGAAGTTTCTTCGCGTTTCCTCTGCAAAGCCACTTCGTAGTTCTTTTGGGCTTCTTCCAGCTGAGCTCTGAGAGTTAAAGTGTTGTTCATTGCCTCCATGTAGTTGTTTTTTGTGTCCTGGAGTTGCTTCAAGCCTTCAGCTTCTTCCATTTTGAGAGATTTTCTGACAGCCATGAATTCTTGTCTCTTCTTGCCTAAATTTGTGTCAGGAGTTGCAGGAACTACCTCTGGAGGCGGTGAGACATCTTTTCTTGCAGAAGTCTGCTGTGATCTCGCTGAAACTTGCTGAGATCTTGAAGTAGAAACTCTGGATGAAGTAACATTCGAGTCTGTATTCCTAGGAAGATCTTTAAATGGCGACTGAGTGATTTTAGTTGGTGTTGGTAGTTCTTTGAATGGATTAACAAAATCTTTTGTCGGTGTTTGTAGATCTTTGTTTGGTGTTGTTTCTTTTGTCTGCGGAGAACCTTCTCCTCTCGCTGAAATGTTTCCTGATTGAGAAGGAGTCGTTGGCACTGGACGAAGCAATTCTAATTCAGCTTCATGCTGCGCTTTTAATGCCTTCATTTTCTCGTTGACAGCATTTTGCACTCTTTGCTCCATTTCTTGGCGTTTTTCGTCTTCTTCTTCGTTGAATTCGTCGTTTTCATCTGAGGCGCCAATAACAGCCCTGTTTTCTTCAATAACTGCCTCCAATTCTCTCCTCAAGGCTTCTATTTTCGCGTTATAATATCTTATGTCTTTCTCACCTTGTCTCTTTGCCTCTGATTCTTCGTGATCGAAGTGGTCGTTGATCTTTTGACGCGTGTCTCTCCATTCGTCTTTAACTTGTTGTATTGTTGCCTCGATTTGATTTATTTCGTCATTTAATTTATTCATTTCTGCTTCGTGTTGGTCTTTTAATTCCTTTATTCTTTTACCGTGCAGCCTCTCTTTTTCTTCCAGGTCTGCGTTGGATTTGTCTTTGTCGTTTGCAATTGTTTTCCTCAGCGCGTTCAATGAATCAGTCATTCTCATCAATTTTGCTTCTAGAGATGCTTGGATTTCTTTCTTTGCGCTTTCTAAGTTGTTGTCGTGGCTGTTTATCATGTCTTGGTATCTGTTCTCAAGCTCCTGCTGTTTAGCTTCTATTGTAGCCTTCATTTTAAGTTCGTTTTCTTTTATTTGAGCTTTAATTTCTCGGTTTTTGTTTTCGAGATAATCAATTTTTTCTTTTTTGTCTGCAATTTGCGCGTTTAAATTCGCCTCTGTTTCGAGGAATTGACGCTCATAGTCTGCCTTGACTTGATTCCACTTCTCTTCTAATGCTGGGCCAACTTCTAAATGGCTTTTTTGAAGATGTTCGTATTCTTCTTGTAATTCTAAAACTGTTTTCTCGATTGGGCCAAGTTTTTCGTCTAAATTCTCTTTGTGACGCTTAAGGCGTTCGTTATTGCGTGTGATTTCTTGTGTAACTTCAGCCATTCTTTGATCAATCGCTGCATTTAAGTCATCTGATGCTTTTTTCGTCGCATTTTTAGTCATTTCTAATGCATCTAATTTCATACTTAACTGTTTTTCGAAATGATCAGTAAATCTCTGCGTTTCTATTTTGATTCTTTCATTCATTGATGAATTTGCTGCTTCAATTCGCTCATTTAACGATGTAACCATTCTATTATGCTCTTCATGCCTCTGATCGAACTTTTTCTGCATCGCATCTCTTTGATTCGCGAGAAGTTGTTCTAAAATCGTTTGGCTGTTTTGATTTGATTTCTTTTGTTCGGCTACAAGTCTGTCGATACTCTCGTCTATTGTGTTTGATGAGTCTAAAAGTTGTTTGTACGATCTTGTATATAATGAATCTAAAGATTCAACGCGAGACTTCTTAAATTGTTTAACTCTGTCCTGTAATTTGATAATTCTGTCTGATCCCGTGTCAACATTCAATGACATCGCGATATTTCGATATCTTCCGAAAATTTCGTCGCATTGAGGCATAACAACCTTCAATTCATCAGTACCTTTCGCGCCATTTGTTTTAGACATCGTCCTAATAGAGCCGGAGAGCTCAGCAAGAAAGTGCTTGCACTTGCTATTAGCTTCCGAACTCATATTATGCGTTTTTTGGAGTTTTATGTTTATATTTGTGTTATTGAGATCATGTATGTAACCGAAATGATAAAATTTTAGAAAAAAATAAATAACGTACATTTTGTTACTTTTCTTTTTATCCATTAAATATCGCAACTTCATAGCCTATAATTATGTTTTGTCGTCGAAATTTGTAATAATCACTTAATCAAAATTTGAATTAATAAAAAATATAGTTTTAACCATGTATATATTCATTAATTCTCTTTTATCCACTTTTTATGAGATTTTATCGTCAAAATTTGGTTAAAACACATATTATTTTTGAATCATGAATATTTTGTCCTAAAAAAAGTGTTTATATATAATGTTTTACTGCTAAATAGTATATATTAATAGAAACTCTGGAAATTGATTATCTTTTTCAAACAATCTTAAGATGAAAGGAAACACCAATTCTGCTATTAAATTTGAGTCAAATTAATATATAAAAACATATGCATCCTAGGATATCTATATGTCTGATATCTAAATATTAGACAAATACTAGAATCTCAAATCATTATTAAGTTCATAGTCTGCTTTTGGGCTATCTATATCCATGTTCAGATTGCACGCCCATAACTTGAGATACTCACACTTATTAGGACACCATATTTCATGGAAATAAATCAAGAAAAATTATAATGAATTTAAAACAAAATACAAACATAAAATTTTATTAAGTTGGATTAAGATCTTGTAAGTCATCGTCATCAATTTCTTTTTCTGTATCCTGTGGATAATCTTCTTCAAAATCGTTATACTCTACTCCTAGCTGCTCATCGTCAAGATTCTGCATCAATTCTTCAATGTTTTGAGGGTTGAAAATTCCGTAGATTGTTGACGTGAAGTAAACAGCACCAATTATCGTGCAAATAGTGAGTATTATAGAAACAAGCCACACTGTGTATCTAGGGTAAGAGTATCCCTCAACGAATGTAACATTTACAGAGAAGTGGTATCTGTCATTCCTCCATTCAAGTTTGCCGAAAGAATTCGGTAACATGTCGCTGCTATTGAAATATTCGTCGAAATCATCAACCACAGCTTTAACGCGTGTCTTCTTTTTGTCTTCTTCAGCTGGTTTAGGAGTTTGTGTTGGGATGCTTTTAGCTGTTTGATTTTCGTTGATCGAACTCAAGGAAAAGTTTGTCTTCGACATATAAACATTTAAAGTCTTCATTGAATTTTCCGCGTCTTGTTTTGTTATTGTCAAATTGTCGATCATATCTTCTATCTTGAAAGGAAAACTGCTGACAGACGAGTAGTGGCTCAAAACAATAAACTCGACAAATAGATTTTGAGTGATTAGTGATGTTATTCTTAAAGCACCGCCGTAAACGAAGCCAAATTGGTAGCAGTTGTAACCTGTCTCATTGGATAAAACGGCTGATGGAATTAATCTGTTCAGGTGGTTGTTTCTAAAAACAGAAACATTGATTTTATCTAAATTCGTGAAAATTATTGTTGATCCTGGCTTAATGAAAATATCTTTGAATGGTTTCTCTGTTTTATCGTATTTCTCATTCCTGTCTATTTTGTCTAGTTTATCCAGTCTTACACAATACCTTCTGAATTTTAAGTCTGGAAGATTTTCTTCTGACGATTTTCCTCGGAATGTTTCTACTTCCAAAGCAAGTTTATCTAGATAAGTATAGTCAATTAGAGAATAGTTTGACGTAGATGAGATGTTGACCTTCTTTAGTATAACTGTTGATTCAAATGATTTCTCTTGGAAGATGTAAAAAGTGAATTTTTTTGGTGATTTTGATTCTACATAAATTATACTTGAAATATTTCCAAAAGCAACACCGATATGATTACTTGTTATATCGCCAACAAAAGTAATATTCTTACCTTCTCTTGTGAATGCTTTGATAACTAGATGTTTGAACTTGGGAACGACAACGAAAGCAAATTTTTGTTCGATGAAAATTTCATGAACTCGAGATTTTTCAAAGTCAACGGTGACATTTTGTGGTTCTGATACATAAATACTTCTTGTCACTCGTCCTGTCCATTCATTTGTAGGTGGCCTAGGTGTTGGAGTTGGAATTTTCATATAATCTGAAATTATTTTTGTAATTCGTGAATTATTGGCAACTGGTAATAATGGTTTCGTTACATTCATATGTGTCAGTGAATCTTTGTTAATTTGATTCAAAATAAAATCAAGTCTCGAATTTTTCTTAATAATTTTGTCTGTTATGAAATATTCGCCATAAAATCTTTCATTCATTGTTTTATGAACAACTTCCAGTAACGGTACATGTGTTTCGCTGTAATACGGACCAGAATTCATCTGGATACTTAACCTGTAAGGATAGAATGGTTTGTAGATGCTGACTCTCGATGTGTCGTTGAACCTATATAATAACTTGAACGGTGTGTTTTTGTCGAATAGTCTAAGATTGCATATAAATGTATCTTTGCCTACTGGCACATCAGAAACGACTTTATCTTTTCCTTTTGTTATCCTGGTGATTTTACAATTTGCTAGATTGTTATTAACTAAAATAAACTCGAAATCAGGAGCTCCTAGTGATTCAATAAACAATAAACTAGTCTTTTGTCTTATAGATAAAGCGCAATTTTGCTTTTTGGAATCAATTGATCCCAAATATTTAAATGAATTTTGGTTGTTTTCGAAAACAATAACGTGAACCAAAATTTTTTCAAGATTCGGGAAGAATACGTCAACGTTTGTATAAGGAATATAATAGAAATAATTCGAGCTGTTAGTGAACATCTCATTTATATACAGTATTGGATTATCATGATAGGCAAATGAATTTAAGATTGTTTTTGATGGCAACGAAATGATTTTCTCGAAATAGTTATGATCAGGTAGATCCTCCATGCTCTTGAATTTTTCTTTCAATGAATGATTTCCGTGTATATATGAAACGAACAATTCTGCTTCTTGTGGAGTAAATTTCTGCCATACTTTCATTGTTTGAATATTGGTGAACCCAATATGTAAGTCGTTCATCCTAAAAATCAAAATTGTTGCTTCAGTGTTTTTCTTGCCTTCAAAGCTTATTGCTGACTTTCTGTCTCCTATTAGGATTGTGTTGAAGCCAATTTGTGGTGTTATCTGGGCAAATGGAACATAAACATCATTCTCATACTTGCAAATAACAGATTTGAGAATGTTAGGTGATGAAATAAAAACACCAACTCTTTCAGTGTCTATAAAAATTAATTGTCTTCCATTCGCTGGGAATTTAAAATATATTTTTTGCATCAAGAAATTCACATAATTTCTTCTTGCTCCGTAATATTTATTTTGCTCTGCTTGAGTTTTATTTAAAAGTAACTCTTTCACTGCTCTATTTGCATCGTTAACGATTTCGTTGTGTCTTAATGATTTTTTGTCGAGATTTTTTTCAGGTATGAATTCGAAACTTGGCGGAAATGTCAGGAAGCAGTATTTAGTGCTGAATTTGTGTGTGAATGTTGAATAAGTAAAATAGCATTCGTAGTCAGGCATCACAACTTGTATAATTCCACGTTTTGCACCAAAACAAAAACATATATGTTGAGACATGTATCTACCTGCGTAAACAAGCTCCTCTTCGTCCTCGTAAATAAATATATGGACTTCACATCTATTTGAGTCGTGTGTAGTGAAAACTGTGTATGGCTCATTGATTAATATCTCGTTGTATTTGTAATGTAGTAAAAGAATTGTATTGGCTGTTGATGCAAGTGTTGGAATTCCACTAATTAACGTTTCATTGAGCATAGATTGCTTTTTTGGAGGCTGTAGAGCTTTTGTTGGATTTGGTATCTGAACAGGTGAAGCGTTTGGTGTTTCTGCTGGTGTCTGCAAAGGAATAATCTTTTGTGTTTCAGATGGTGTCTGCAAAGGCATTATATTTGGTGTTTGCAATGGAATAACATTTAGTGTTTCTACTGGTGTTTGCAATGGTTTAATCTTTTGTGTTTCAGATGGTGTTAACAAAGGTACTATATTTGGTGTTTGTAGAGGTGAAGCACTTGGTGTTTCTGCTGGTGTTTGTAATGGAATAACATTCTGTGTTTCTGCTGGTGTCTGTAAAGGAATTGTAATTTGAGTTTCGGCTAGTTTTGAAGCTGGAATAGTTTGATATAAAGAAGTATCTTGTGCTTCAGTACTTGAGTTTGTTTGAACTGGTGTTTGAATAGGTGTCTGTGATGGTGTTAGAAAAATCAATGTTTGTGAAATAGGTGGAATTGTTGAAATTGTAGGTGGAGTTTGAGATTGATAATAAATGGAGATTGGCTGAAATAAGAATGTATTGGGTAGAAATGTTCGAGCAGGTGTTAAATTAGATAAAGTATTTGGCGTTTGAATAAGTGACGCACTTGGATTTTCAACGTGTGTTTCTGAAGGAATCATATTATTAGTCGCAGTCGGTGTTTGTAAATGTAAAGTGCTTGGCGTTTCGGATGGGAGAATAAAAGGAATGACTGGGGTTTGTGATTCAGTTGGATTTACCGAAATTAATTCGCCAGAAAAATATGTTGTTATTGGTGTTGGTGTATATCTCATATCTTTCAAAATTTCCTTTGATTGTGAACTAAATGAAGAGACTAATTTTGCTTCAGATTGAAAAATTGACGGAATGTTTGAAGCGGTCTCAAATGGAGTCTGAATTGCCATAGTTATAGTTGCTGGAGAAACGTTTTCAACAATTGAAGAAGTTTGTAATATTGTTTCAAATGGTGTCTGCAGTGGAATTGAAATGATATGAGATGTAATTAATGGTGTTTCTTGTGGAGTTTGTGATAAAGTTTGAAGAGGAGTTGATATTGGAGATTCTGAGTAATATGAATGAAAGGTTGTGCGAGGAGTTTCTTGAATAGTTATTTGCTCTGATTTCGATTGAATTAAATTTGAAACTTGTGAACCAGCATCGTTTACAGCACTAATATGTAGAGTTGATGTTATTTGTGTAATTGTGTAGAAAGGTGTTGCTGGAAAGGTCTGTAATGGTGTTATCGATGGAGTCTGAATTGAATTTACATGCATTAAATCTAGACTAGTGATCGTTGTATGATACTGATATGTATCTGATTCCAGGCGTTTAGCATCAAATGTAGCAATTGATGAAGATTTGATATTTTCATTGACCGTTTGAGAAATTAACTCCTTTGGATTTGGATGTGGTGTGTAATTTACAGTCTCAATAGCTGTATGAAGCATGGAAATCGTGGGAAATGTCGATGATAGAATAGAAATTTGTGTATTTTCGGGTAAATCGATTTTCTGGATGTGAGATGTAATGTAGCTCGATATACTTGACGAAAATACTGTATTATCAGATGTAAATTGAATTGTTGAGATATTTTGTTCAATTATTTCACTTGATATTGAATAATATGTAGAACTCGATATTTTAGATTGTGATGAATGGATTTGCGCAGTATTTTCTATATCTTGCTGAGAGAAATAAGTTGTTGAAGTTAGGATATTTGTAATTAATGTATTTTGTAATGATAATTTATCATCTATGTATGTTGGTAAGTAATTACTAGATGAATCAGTGCTGTAAATCGTTGATACAGAAAATTTTAAAGTATCAAATGCATTTGATGATTCGTTGTGTAAATTTTTCGTTGTAGTATTCGCATTCTCATCAGATTGATTAGCAGGATTTGTATTATTGAGATTTAAATAATTCGTACTATTTTTTTCTTGATTTTCGCTGGATAATTTTGTTTGTTTATCTAATAACCCTTGATTTTGACTCATTATAATTGGTCTATCCGGTTTCTTTCCATTAAATCGATAAAACTTCAAATATTTTATTTTATAATGCAGCTGTTGAGGACCTGCTTCTCTTATTTTGTCACCAATACCTGAATTCCAGATAGTTAATTCTGGAATTACTTGTAGTGAAAGGCAAAATACGAGAAACAAAATCCTCTGTTTCTTACAAAAATAGGCATCTTTTGACAAACTACCAAATATGAATTCTATCACAAGTAAAAACAAAAAAAATCGAAGTAATTGATTTTTAAGGTTAATTTTAATGTTGATATTTTGTTATTTTAAATCCATAAATATACTATCTACTATGTATATAATTGAACAATCAAGGAAAATGTATATATTATAGTTCAAATTAATTTTTTCAAAAATAAGTTTTTCAATTAAGTATATAACTTTAACAAACAAAACAACTAAAATAAAAAAAGATTAGAAATTAAAATTTCTGTGCTATTGGCTCAAATAAGTTTTCAAATTGTTCACAAGGAAGACAATCAACGTCTTCTCTTGTATATCTATCGAGTATTATTGCTGCCTCTCTTACAAGAGGAACTAAAGCGTAGTCAGGAATGACAGTTTCGTCTGGTAATGGTCCGACATCATTCAAGCTCTGTTTCCTCTTTATTCTGACTCTAAAGAGCTTATCAATATATGGCTGTATGATGATGTGTACGTCATTGAACTGGGATGTGATAATTGTCGAATCATAACCAATTGGATTCTCGCACCAAATAATGTGGACGTTGTCATTACCTATATGCTTCTTCTTTAAAATTCTCTGTGGATCGCTTTCATTGTTCGGCAGCAATGTTGATACGTGGAACATGACTTCATATTGATTATCATCATAATAGATTGAATATGGGAATTTATCATTGGGCTCAAGTTTTGCTGTGTAAAACCTATGAGTGTTGAGATCAACGACAGTTCCCAGTGCTGTTAAAAATGAGTTGAACGCTTCAGATGAATTCGCTGAAGTATTAGAAAGAATTTCTTCCTGGGAAATTTGTTTTTCTGATACATATATTACACCAATCTTGTGTATTTCGCGCGGTGACAGATTAAATGCTGGTAAAGCATATCTTACATTCGCTTTCGTTGCTGGAGTGTAATCCATGCCTCCGACACATAAATGTTTCATGAACGAGAAGAAGCTGCGAGATTTGATTCCATTTACCATCAATAAATCAATCTCTGGAGGTGTTATTGTTTCTATCTCGGCTAGATTCAAGTTGGAGCCATGTGTTGATGATGAATGTGCAATTGTTGGTGGTGGCTGAGTGTTATCGATCGGAGCTGGACTCTTTGACTTAACTCTTCTTTTAGGAGCAGAAACTTTTGAAACGCGAGGCTTGAATGTTTTTTGTTCTTCGATTTTAATATTGTCGGCCTGTATATTATCTTTGTGTGAATTAAATTGAGATGGATCAAGCTTCATGCAATTTGTGTATTTGGAAAGAATACTGCTGAGATTAACTGTATTTCTCTCGATTTCGTCTTCAATGTTTGCTTCTTCTGGAAAATTCAGGTTTTCGACTTTAGATTTCCTTGATATGGAATGAATTGTAGACTTGCAATAAATAAAATGATTTCTGAACGTATAATCGAATTTTTCGTCTTCTAAATTTGAAATTCCTATCAATGATTTTTCAGGGCGAACAGCAAATATATCATATTCAATACCTGGAACAGGCGGCGGCATTTTCTCACCGAAAGCTGCACCATACATCGCTGCGCACAAAATATAATTGCTGTGCTCCTCGTTTTCGATTTTATTTGTGGCTTCTTTGATTGCTTTTCTGAATTTTGAAATTACGCTTTTCTTCATCTGAGTGGTATATTTATTTGATGCGTTGTAGTTCCTTACTAGTTTAGAAACAAGGATAACTATCATTATTATTTGCCATATATTGTTCGTGTTCAATGAAGCCAATATTGCAAGCTTGCAGAATCTTCCAGTAAAGCCGTCAAATTTTTCTTCTAACTTTGAAATGAAATTAGTCAAATAACATAGCTCCATAATGTTGCCTTTCTCTAGTTTATCGATGCAAAAGTCGTCAGTCAGGTCTTTAACTACCTCATCCATGTTGTACATTGGCTCTGCAGCAAGGACAAATTCTAGGACAACGGAAAAGAAAGCGTTGAAAAGTAGGTCGAATCTAACATCATCATTTTTCATGCTTTTCACGCCTGGCTCGACGAAAGCCATGACGAGGATTTTGTTGACGAGTGTTGACGAGTCGCTGCGACTTTGGTTCCAGACTCCTTCGAATAAATCCTTGTTTTCTTTCTTTAAATCAAATGATGCTTTATTTTCTTCGATTTTGCGAGGAAATCTTACTTCTAATGGATGATTAAATACTCCAAGTGCTGAAAGCATGAAGGAATACTTAATTGGAAGAGGAATCGAGATATTTCTAGCTTGAAGATGATTTAATATGAAAATTGCAAGAATGTTTGCACGTGGACTAAGGTTTAAGAATGCTTCTACTGCGATTGGTATTGTGAAATTAACAAACGAAACGTCATTTAGGCATAAATATCTGATAATTATAGTAATCCATTGGTCAGCAACATTTTCATCGAGTTCATACGAATTAATCATGTAAATATGTCTTGCTGACATAGCTATTGAGTGTAAAGCGTCTGTATTATATTTATAATCAATTAAAGCTGGAAGAGCAGCATTGAAAAATGACTCAGAGATTGCTGTAGCCGTTTTATGTAACGAAAGTGGGATGATTTGCGCACAATACGATAGATAAGTTAGAAATGAATTAAATAATTCAGGAATATATGGAGAATTGAATATGAATCCGTACAAAAACTTCTTTGCTAAAGTCAAATCCCATCCTTCACAATAAATAGGAGGAATATAATATTTCGATTTATCGATTTGTGCGTTAAATTCTGCATAGAACTGTGGATCTGGGATAATTCGTTCTTGTATTTCATTCGCATTAGTGAATAAGCTTACAAACATTTCATTAATTGGTCTTTCTGCTTTTTCATCAACAGGACTAGGATTATTGCGAGCATTTCTTTGTTTGACGCGTGTACAGAAGTTTTCTATGTCTTCTCTATTCAATCCAAGGAACACTGGAGAAAAAGCAACACCAAAAATTGCGATTAATTTTCTAAACATTATAACTACTTTGTCTGTATAGAATTCTGGTTTAACACCAAACCATTTCCAGAACTTTAGATCCGTTATCCTGAAATCAAATACCAAAAGGAAGAAAACTATCGAATAAATATATTCTAATTTTGTAGAATCGATTTGATTCATTACGCACGTGACAAACTCACGATTTTGTCCATCTTTGATAAGAGTTTGCCATCTCTTTCTGCACAATTTCATATAATATTCAATTGAATCGTCTAAAATTTTCTTTTGCATCAATTTTATGGAATTAGTGGACATTAAGCGAGCGCTGAGGGCTACAAACTCCACGACAACGTTCATCCTATCTTTAGAAATGCTTTGAAGGAATTCATCAACCGAAATAAATTTATTATCGATGTAAAAATCGAAAATGTCGTTGAGAGCTTGAATGCCGTTTGTAAAATCGAATTTTGGTGGTGAATTGAAATAAAACTCTGTTAAAACTATAAAAGTATTGTAGAAAATAAAAGTTAAGAATGGATGAGTATTATAAAGCTCAAGGACGCCTTTAATTGCTGAAATTATTGATGGAGTTGTAATAAATTTATTAATAGCTATTCTGAAATCGTCAGGAATTATATATTTAGGGAGTTCGATATCTGTCTGCGATTCCACGATGACATCTGCTTGAATGACAATTGGAAGTAATGAGTTTATGATGATTGCCCACCAAAATCTAACTAAAGTATCCTTTTTCTTCTGTAAATACTCGAGTAAAATATAAAATTTCATTTTAAAACTGGAATTAAGTTCGTTAGATCTATTTCTTGGGTTGTCTCTGATGTCCTTCATCATGAAATTTTTGAACATGAAGCCCCATTTCGACACATTTCGCTCTGATAATATGTAAGTCATGAGTTTAATGATCCTTTTGTAAACTTCGATCGAACTATCAACTCTATTTTGCGAAAGTATAATTGAACATATTTTGTAGATGCCTAATTCGAATCTTTCGTTTGTTTGAGCGATTTGAGGATAAACTTTAGATTTAACGATCCCATTTATAGATCTTAAAAATGTGGGTGCTTGACCAAGGATGATACTATCGTTTGAAGGCTGATTTTTCAACTGACTGAGTTTGATTAAATAATATTCAAGCAAATCGTTGCCAGCTTCCTGCACAATGTTAACATCATCCGTGCCAATGGCTTTCCTGACTTCCAATAAAATAGTATAGGGTGATTTTTCGCCAGGAGCATGAGGAAACATAATTTTTCTGTCAGGAATGTGACAGAAATTTTTATAAAAAAAATCTTTTGGTCCATAAAACATTTTAAAATAAATTTAGAGAATACGATTATTTTTTCATTGAGATGATTGAATGGTTTATATAATCGTCCCCTCAATTTGAAGGATAAACGATTTTTGTGTCCATTTACGAGTCTGAGACGTAATACAGCATCTTTGTATGATACATATCAAATCCTTCTAGTGCAAAAATGTTGAGGGTAGTTCTAATCACGAGTATATCACTTTTCATTAATTTCTGCTTTTGTAAAGCTCAAAAAAATGAACATATGACATGTAAATTTTCATGTTGAATTAATTTTTGACTTTTTGACAAGTAAATTTTTCTATCCTTGCGTTGCAATACAGTTTTTGTCCAGCTAGGTATTTGGTTTAGTGTTAATAAAAAGGTTTTTTGGCGCAAGCATTCTTCTTGTTTTTAGATTGACATTAAGGTTGAATGAAGCAAATGAAACTTTAACACTGACAATATAGATCAAATTTGACACGTAAAGACAAAACTAAAAATTTGACATGTAAATATAAAATTTGTTATGTAAAAAAATTAAACTAATTCAAAAAATAATCTTATGATATTTAGAATTATTACGTAATGTGGATTCTAATTTCTGGTTAAAATCGAATTGAAAGGATTTGGAGGTTTTGACATCTACTATGAGTGACGAGATTGATAAGAGTCACCTTGTTCGTGAAATGAACCAACACTTCGGTACAGCATTACAATTAATTTCTGAGTCATCTGCAACCAACAATGCAAAAATTAGAGAAGAAATCAAAGAATTTTTTGTTAAAGCAGAAGAAATAGAAAAGGAAATCGCTAAGAAAGAAGTTTCATCAATAGGATATGTTAAAAAGTGCGAATTAGAAGAAATCATTAAACAAAAACAAAACGTTCTTACTTTCATTGATAAGTTTGATGATCAGATTGGTGAAATTGAAGCCTCTCTTCGTCAATGCATTAGAGAACATTCCACACATCTACAGTGTTAAGTAATATTAAATGTTTTTATGTGCAATATGTTATATTTTTATTTTTTGAACAATTAGAATATATTTAAGGACAAACAATCTAGATTTAAAGGTATATATTTATCATAATTTTATTGCGAGTTATTACATGTTTCGAAAGCAAATTTGAAAATATATATATTTTATTGCAAAAAAAAAATAATAGAAATTATTGGATGATTTCATTATCAAGTAATACTTTCAAGTAGTCTTGTCCGAGGCAAGTAAATGAGTATTCTTCCGTTGGTGAAGATTGTGGAGTATACAATTTGATCTGAAGGTCCATTGTTTTACATACGCTAGAGAATATAAGTTCAGGATTAACTGATAATTTTGTAACAGGAAGGTATTCAATATCAAATAAAATACCAACTTGTTTCTCTTTAGCGATTGCAATACCATAACGAACTTTAAAATCACCCAACTGGGCCATTGATCCATCAATTTTGAATATTAATGTCTTTTTATCGAAAGCTAAACCAATATCTGATAGAACGCTCGGGAAATTGGCATCACCAACTAATGTTAAGACATTCGAAATTAGTATATTTTGATCTGGTGTATCATTGAATTGAATTAATCGAGTTAAATTGGCGTCTTGCTTTTTTGAGAAAATCTTGCAAGTCCAGGTCTCAAATCCAAAAGCTCCAAGCTGGAAAAGGTACTCTCTGAACTTGTTGAGATACTTGGATGCATCATCGCCGTAATCGCCGGGTTTCAAAAAGCCAACAGCTCTGATGCCCATTTTGGAAAAATGATTTTTTTAAATTCAAATATTTTGATTGATTATGAACCAATACAATCCATAATTTCTATTTACCGCCTTAAAAACCGCAAATCATGAAACACTTCAATTGTTGAAGAAAAATTATTAAAATCAAAGATTTACAATTTTTACATGAAATTTCCATTTTTCTAATTTGCTAATATAAATTTTCTGAAAATAAAATGAGAATATATCTATATTATTCCTTTTAAGTAATATTATCAAATAAAATTTAACTATATCCATATAATATTCCAAATTGATCATTCAATTATCAAGAATTTTATTGGATTTTGCTAAAATGAAACATGTAAAATATAACATAATTACTATATAACTATATTTACAATACAAACAAATGGTTAATGACATATAATTACCAAGGTAAGAAAATAATTTCGTTGGTATCTGATGCATACTTGTTAGCGTTGTCGTTCATATTCCACAAGGGGAATACGGCGAGGAATGTGTCAACTTTTCTGAATTTAGAACAACTTATGATAACTTGTCGCGGTTTTTCGAATGTAATCCTAACAGAGTACAAATCACCCGTCAAAGAAGTAGCATGGGCAATATCTTCTTTTGTGGTGTGGCCAGATGATAGAATTTCTGAGGCCGTTGCAATTAAATTTGCAAAATTTGAAAATGATGCACAAACGGCCAATGACTGGAATTCTTTTAGCTCAAAGCAGTATAGACCACCAATATCGACCTGACGAGCAAGAATTGCAGCCTCATTTTCAATTTCGGTAAAGAAAGGACCTAGTCCTGCTGTTTGCGAACGAGATAGATAATCGAAAAGAGAGTATGGAGTTCCTCGCATTCCAGATGCAAGGTTGCAAATAAATAAGTGAGTTATATAAATAAATCTAAGAATTGTCTCTTCGCAGACGAAATGCACTGGTGCATTAGGGTACTTTATACCAAGCCCAATGAATTCTGTAAAGGTTGAGAGTATTTCTTGAGTTATATCAAAATCGCGAAAAATTGTTGATTCATGCGAAAAAGCTGTTAGAATACTCGCAACAAGAGCGTAATCTGAGTAATCGAATGGATAAAATTTGAAATCTGCTGGTTTTAATTTGAAATTGAATGGATACTGCAATTTAATTTCGGTAAATTGTCGAATTGCTGAGGATAAACTGTGCAAAAACTTTAATCTAAAGTTCATAACTATGTTTTGCTGTGAACTGGAGTAAGTTCCTGGATATTTAGCCATCGTAACTAAATCGTAATCTGTGCAGTTATCTTCATCAGCAAGAGCATCAAGTTTGTTTCCACATGGATTAAATCTTGTTCCTGAGGCAGCCAATTCATCAGTTTCGCCCTCATCATCTGAGGCATTAGTCATTGAACCAAGAGCGCCAAACATAAGCAGATAATGTGTTCTGTTAAAGACAGTGTTACTAACTACACTGTCCTCTATAGCTAGTTGTTGTGGTCGTAAACGATAAGATGTTTTTCCTCTACCAACGAAGTCGTTTAGCCGAATTTTTGTAAGATGTTTGCTTTCTTCTTCAGATGCTTGTTTGTTCTTTTGTATAAATGTCAATGAGATCGTTGGAATTAAAAATCGAGTCAGATCAATTGATGACTTCATTTCATCAACAGAGCCGGATTTTGTTAGTACACACTTTCTAATATCCTTCCTTGGTAAAATTGATGCAAGTTTATATTCGACTATATTTTCGAGCGATGAATTTTTTGTTTGAAAGTCAGCCAATACCAATGGATCTGATAAGTATTTGCCGATTATTCCTGAGCTGAGTGCTAGCTGGTCATCGGTTAACAAACCGAGATCCATTTTTAATTTACACCTGAATTATAATATCTACCCTTTCTTTTACAAACAGCCCCTCTTTTTATTATTCCATGAATATTCAACCAAATATTAATGTTGTTGAAACGGAAACAGAGGAGTTTATGAATAAATTCATTAGAAACGAATTAGATAAGCAAAATAGGTTGATAAATGATGGAAAAGCTCGCGATGAAAAATTCTTTGGTAAATTTAATGGTAAAGTTCCTCTTGATCCATTATACAAAGAATATATTGATCAATTAGAACTGAAAAATTCCGATTTACAAAGCAAAATAGACAGTCTTCTCCTTGGAAATGAACCAGATTATGAATATATTAATAATTTGATTAAAACAATGTCACAAGTATCTGCAATTACTCCAGAAAGTTATAATAAGCTACAAGACAAAATCGAAAATATTCAAAGTGAAACAAATAAGATTTTGAATGAAGAAATTCCAGCACTAATAGCAGAATATGAACGTGTAGCATCTACACATAATCACGAATAAATTGTTTTGATATATTGTTAACACTGCTAAATATATCAAATATTTTGAAATCTGTTTATTCTCATTCAGAAATTAACATCATGAGCATAACATATAGTTTATTATGTAACTTAGCTTCAATAGATATTAGTTTTGAAATCTTCAATATTGATATAAAATTAACAATTCGAATTTTTCTTCATGAACCAAAGAAACATACAAGATGCTAATTCGATTTGAAGAATATGATAAGATAAGAAGCAAGTAATTTGTATAATCAAATAGTAAAAATTAATATATGATATATTATATATAGATAATCATAAAACTACAATAAAATTAATATATTAACGACAAATTTTTTTTAAAAAATGTAAAAATCAATAAATGATAAGTTATATGTAGTTGATTCTAGAATCACAACAAAATTGATATATTAATCGACAAATTTTTGAGAAAAATAAATTTTTGTCTGAGAGTTGTACGTTTTCCAGATTTTATGAATCAAATATGCCATATATAAAAATATTTATAATTTAACAAAAATCGATGAAAAAATCAAAAAAGTGACTGTCAAAATCTCTAATCTGTCAGAATAACATTTTTAATCGAAATATAGCATTATTATGTATTGTGATGCTAGAAAAACAGGCGAATGGTCACAATTATAAAATGTGAGGTGGCGTTAGGCCGCGTCACTTTTTGTTTTCGGGTCAAACCAAAAATAATAATGTTTCTGTTCGCCGCTTTCTCACGCGCTGCCGTTGATCACTATCAACTTGGCAACCGCCTTAGCGAAATTGGTATGAAGCAGCAGCCAAACGGTGGCTTCTCTGAGCAGGCCAACCAGGAGGCTAATGCCGAAACAACATATCACGCCATCTACCTTGGCTTCACATATGGTCTTTACCAGCACATGAACTTCCCGAACGCCCAGCGTTTCATCACATCCCTTCGTAACCGTGACGGTGGTGCCGGTATGGCCCCAGGCATGAAGTCCTCCGTCGAGGCTACATACTACTACTACAAGGCTGCTTCTGTCCTTATGCCAGGAGCTGTCGATGTTCCATCAATCATTGAATTCCTTAAGAACCATTACGATTCCAACTCTGGTCTTTTCCGTGACTCCAATGATGCTGATCCATCTGTTAAGGCTACGCACTTCGCTTACCTCACCCTCCACAACAACGAGAACGAGCTCACATGGCTTAACACATTCGCCATCCGCAACTTCATCACAGACCACACACAGGATGACCACTACGCTTTCGATGGTGTTGACACAATCGATGCCCAGATCTATGGTACATCCATCTCCAAGGCCATCTCCCTCTCCACAAACAACTACCGTGCTGAGCAGTACGTCAAGAAGATCATCATCGATGGTATCAAGGCTAAGAACATCTCCCTTTACACAATTGGCCGTGTTCTTTGCTCTGGCACTTCTGAGAACTATCTTGAGATCCCAGGAGAAGTTAAGGAGTTCCTCCACGTCACAGAGTCCATCAACGATCTCTACTACCTCACACGCCTTCTTGCTCATGATGGCCAGTTCGAGAAGATGTTCGATGTTCAGCTCTACGCTATCACATCTGATGGCCAGGGTATCGATCTCTCCCGCAGCGGCCTCACACTCAACCAGGTTGTCCGCCCAGCTGCTTCTGTCCGCCTCCTCAAGCGCTTCATCAACCAGTTCGTTCAGGTCAACGTTTCTATCACATTAGGTGATGAGAAGACATCCGAGACTCACCTCGAATTCGATGAGCGCTCTGGCATCTGGATCGGCGACCGCTTCACTCATGCTACAAAGCTTGGCCCAGTCACATTCGATGTTACAGCTTGGATGCCAATCCGCGATGGCAACCAGGTCGATATGACAAAGAACATCCATGGCACAATCTCCCTCCCAGTCGATATCTCCTGCGAGGCTACAATCGGTGCTGATGAGCTCATCCCACACGGTGCCATCCTTGAACCAGGTGCCGCTATCAAGTCCATCCTCCATGGCCGCTTCGAAGAAGGCATTGAAGTCGAAGAGAACACACTTGCCACATTCGCTGTCTACGACTCCTCTGATGCTCTCCTCTTCTACGACTCCAACGAGTTCAAGAACGACCACACATTCAACTATGTCTTCGATCCAAAGCACCCACTCCCAGATGGCCACATCAAGGTCTCTGTCGAAATCGGTGATCGCCAGCACGGCATCCACACACGCAAGGAATTCCGTTATGCTTACAAGGCTAACATGACAGTCGTTTCTTCCAACATTAAGAACACACCAAAGCTCGGTGAACTCCTCAAAGTTTCCCTTGTCCCAGGTGTCCTCAATGCTGAAGGAGTTGCTGAATTATTCAAGGACGAGAAGGACTTTGGCGACGATCTCCATGATGCTGCCTCCGAGTCATTCTACCCATCCGGTGTTGCTGAAGCCCAGAAGTATGCTATGCTCCTCAAGTGCGGCAATGCTGTTGCTAAGACAGTTGATGGTGAAGTTTCTGTCGTTGATGGCAGCCTCTCCGTCGAATTCGAAACAACAGTTGATGAGAACATCGACCTTGCCACAGGCTTCACAATCGAGTTCAACTACAAGAACTCCGAGGGCTTCCTTGTTCCACTCCACATGGATCAGCCAATCGATGTCAAGCTTGACACAAACATCGTTGCCGAGTCCGTCAAGGGTTTCGACAAGCCAGCCAAGCTCACATACGGCCAGGCCATCAAGGCTGAACTCGTCGTTAAGGAGAAGAACATCGGCAAGACACTCCTCCCAGGTCTCGCCTTCCCAGTCATCATCCTCAAGAAGGAAGGCCGCGTCATCGCTGAGCGCACAGCTTCATGCGACCAGAAGGGTCTCGAGACACTCGAGTTCATCATCGATGCTTCCGTTCCAAAGGGTCAGGTCCAGGCTGAGATCGTCGTCCGCAAGGGTGATGAATACCTTCCACTCTTAGCTGATGGCAAGGCTCTTACACAGAAGTTCGACATCGAGGGTGACATCAAGTTTGATGCTAAGGTTGTCCAGACAGCTGATGCTATCACAATCGACTACACAACACTCTTCAACGAGAAGGCCATCACAGGCGGCTTCTTCGTTGCTAAGCTTATGACACCAGACGGCCAAGTTGCTGCTACATACAATGCTGCCGCTGCCACATCAATGTCCCGTGTCTCCATCCCAACAAAGTACCTCCGTGGTGACTACACAGTCGATCTCTACCGCGCTGGCGATAACACAGCTGTTGTCTCCACAAAGGTCTCAGTCCAGTCCAAGGTTGCTGCCTGGTTCTCTGCCCTTCCAATCGAGACACTCGTTGTCGTTGCTGCCTTCGTCGTTTTCTGCTGGTCTGTTCATCTCAGAACACAGTTCCGCATCCGCAACATCTAAACACATTATAACACATTTTAAGTAACTCTGTATTTTTTCTTGCTTTTAATCTTTAGAGAATGTTTTGATTTATCACATGAATGAACAAAGATAATATGATAAAAAGCTGAAAACAGTACTAATATGATGCCTCAGTCTTATTATTTAATGTGTATGACATTTTGTTTCATCCTTAATTTAAATTAAAGTTATTATTTTCAAAGTTTTACTCCATGTCGTAAGTGAAAGTATATATTATGATTTCGCTGTCAATACACATTTTCAAGGATTACTGATGCGATTTAGAGTAATTTGAAAAAAATTATTTAATTTTGGAAGAAATGTTCATTTTTTATTGAGATATTTGTAGTTTTTCAGTGTGATGATGTAATGTCATTAAGATAAAATCATTTTTATTAAATGCTTAACTGGAAAGTTGAAAATTCAAATGCAATTGTTGGATATATTGATGATGAAGACTTAGAAATCAAGAAAGATGACAAAAATATGGAGACCAACTTAGAATTGAACCAACAGCTCGCTTTTGAAATAATGAAGCTTGATTCAGATAGAGAACCACTTGAAAACCTTATAGAAGTTGATCGACTATTGACATTTGTTCACTATAACATTGATGAATTGATATTTCAGTCAAATATTTTAGATTTTTTATTTGTTATTCTTCATGATTCAGTGTCAACATCAGAATCAGAGCTAGTATTCCGTATCTTATCAAGAATAATCTCGTTATCTGATGTGTCTATTTTCAAAATTGCTAATTTTGTAGATACGCTAATTAAATTTATTTCAAGTCCAGTTCTGCTGTTGCATGTATTATCTATTCTTTGCACCATCATCAAATATGACGAACAGTTTTGCGATCAGTTAATTTTATCAAATAATATTTTATCTTTGTGCTCAAGTTTGATGCTAATCACACCATCAATTGAAACAAGAGTACCACTGCTTACATTCATATTAATCATACTTAAAAAATCAAAAATTGTAACTTTACACACAGAAGTTGAAGGAAAAGAAGCCATAAGGATACCATTGCATGTGGTTAAACATTTTATAATGAATAGCATGTCAGTTTTACTATGTTTAAGAATATTTAATTTCATTCTTGGGAAATGGACCGGAGACTTTGTTCAACTTTTCGATACACAGTTTGTTAAGTGCTTGCTTACTATTTGGAATCGAAGATTCCGAGAAAAATGGGAATTCAAATTATGCGGAGAAATTTGCCAAATTTGGAACGGAATAATCATCCAATTCCCTGAAGACTTTGTTAATAATAGATTGTATCAATATATAATAGAAGTTGCAAAAGATTTGACAGAAAATCCATTTCTTCAACATTCGAAGATATTATTTATGCTTTCAAACGTTGCTTATTTCAGCCAGTCAGCGAATATGCTGATGACAAGCGGTATTATGGAGAAATACGCAGAGCACTACGAAGAAATGACTTTTGCAATGAAAGAAAATTTCCTTTTTACTTTCGTGAATTCTTGTCTTTGTCATGCACTGCTTATCAACGATGATCCTCGGACAAGATTCTTCCTGGATGAGCTTTTCTCATTAGTGCAGTCTGATTGCTCAAAAGAATTAGTTTGGGTGATGCTGGAATTGCTAGATAATAATACTTACGAGATTTCGCTGCTTATAGATAAAGATGACGTCGTTGACATGCTCGCTACAATATGTGAAATAGATGATGAAAAAATATCAATAAGAGCATCAAACTTATTGACTGCAATCACTAATATAATGTAATTTTAATGGTTAATTTTTACTTAGCAATTGCAAAATTTCAGTTGTAATACTTTCCGTATTTGTTATTTTTTTTTTCCTCGTTCATGGAATTTTGCCAGTTTAGAATTAAATATGCAAAAAATATTAGTATATATGATTTACATGACTATGAAGACAGCAAAGACATAATATTGTAGCGTGTAGTATGCAGAGCGGCATGTGACACGCTCACATGATGAAAGAGAAATAGGAGGAACACCGGAGCGATATAGTTGAGAGCGGAATGATGAGGTCTTGTTCTGGAAGAGGATGCTGCCACAGTGAAGACTGCGACACCCAGAAAATGAGTTGTCACCAATAGAAACAACTGAGAGGGGGATGTTGATGTGCTTGAGGTTCACGCAGCCTGAAAATGCACTGCGCCCGATGCTAGTAACTGTGTTGTCTGGGATAAGGATAGTCTCGAGGTTCGCGCATCCGATGAAAGCACTGTCTGCGATGCTAGTGATGCTGTAGGCAAGCGCGAAGTAGCGCCCTGGTGAAGCGGGTGGGTAGATGATCATGCGGGTAAGGTCGGAGTTGTAGAGAGCACCATAGTCTGTCTTGAAGAATACATTATGGAATGGTACGATCTCTCTGAATGAGAGACAACCTTCAAAAACACCAAAGTTGATGCTGCGAAGATGAGAATTGCTGCTGATGTTGATAGAAACTAGCATCTTGCACGATTTGAAGCACTGGATACCAAGTTCTTCGACACTGTCCGGGAGTGCAATCTTAGAAACGGAGATGTTGCTAAGTGAAAATGCGCCAATGGTGTTGATGTTAGAGGGAATCAGAATGTTGCTAAGCTTGACACAGTCTTTGAACATGCCGGTGCTAAGAGATGAGGTGCCAATAGTATTGCCATCAAATGTGACTGTCTCAAGGCCGCACGCGCAAAAGCAGTTTGACCCATACAAAACGATGTTGTTTGGAAGATTGACTGACTTCAGCTGAGTCAGCCCAAAAAATGATTCATCTGAGATTTTAACTGTGCTCGTGCAGTCGAATGTCAATGATGCGATCGATGTGCACTGATAGAATGATCTCGATCCGATTTCGAGGGGAACAGATGAGACGAATGAGACAGATGGGATGAGGTTGCAGTTGAGGAATGCACCCTCATCGACATTGGCGAATTCGCTCCCAAATGAAAGAGCGTTCGAAAACTTCGTGTTTGCAAAGGAGTAAGCGCCGATGGACTTGATGCTCGGAAAATCAAAGAACGTTGATAAACTGCGGCAGTTTTGGAATGCATACGACTCAATTCGTTCGAGTTGTGACTCGCCAGAACATCTGACTGATTTAATATCAGTTTTACCTTTGAATGCACCCGTTTTGATGGTTTTGACAGTAGATGGAATGTTGATAGTGTCTTTGCCTGAACCCAAATAAAGAGAAATGTATGTGTTGTCTTTGTCCATAAGCAGTAACTGCGAATCAATGTAAATAGAGGAATCTCCTCCGAATTCGAAATTAATATGCTGCGTAGTTGGGAAAACGTTGCCGCCAATCGTCTGAAGACTCTTTGGCAGTACAACATTTTGTAAATGATTGCATCCATAAAATGCATTGTCTTTAATCTCCTTTACGCTATCAGGGATTGTAATGTTAACGATTCCTGAACCTAAAAAAAGACCTTCTTCTATTGTTTGCAATGATGAAGGAAGTTTAATGGATTTTAGATTTGGCATGTCATAAAGTGATCTTTCACCAATCCTTGTTACTGTGTCAGGAATTGATATAGATCTAATATTAGAGTGACAAAATACATATGAAGAGATTGTAGTTGTCGAAGTAGGTAATGTTATTGAGTCCAAAGATGAAGAAATGAAAGCACCATATGCTATTTGTGTCACACCATCGGGGACGCTGAAATCACCTGTGATTGCTGATGCAAAATAGATCAGTGAAGTTTTCTGATAATTTAAAACATATGAATTAGTTTCGTCAGTGGTAAAATTTAAATTTTCTTTGTCGACAATAATGGTTCTCAAATTCGTGTTGAGATTAAAAACAGTTCCTGTGAAATGCTGTAATGAAGCTGGAATGGTGAATGTTGTCAATGGACATTTAGCAAAAATATTGTTGCTCATTGACGTCAGTTTCGAATCAGGTGAAATAGTGACAGAATTTAATTTCAAACAATATCGAAATAATGAGTCTCCGAGAGTAATAACAGATGCGGGAATGTTGATAGATGTTAATAATGTTTCTTGAAATGCACTGGATTGGATGATTTCAAGACCTTCTGGCAATATAGCATTTGTCAAAGATGAGCATTGAGAAAATGCACATGAATTGATCGATCGAAGGAGAGAACATGGTGATAAATCAACAGTCTCAAGCTTAGTGCATTGATAAAATGCAAATATGCCAATCGAAACTAATTTTGAGTTTTGTTGGCATCCAAAACTTTGCAAAGAGTTTCTGACTCTCTGGAAACAATACAATGTTTCAGTTCCATCAACGATCGTTTCGTATTTCGAATCGAGAATGTAGTTCTTGGCATTTTCGTCTGTGACAAATTTAAGTTGTGTGTCTGAAGTTTTTCCTCTATCAAAAAATGACACTTTTGGTCATTTTACAAAACCGTTTTTGTAAATTAATTTGGGGTCTTACACCAATTAAGTTTACAAAATCCGTTTTTTATTTATTTATTGAGGGGGCGACACCAAAAAATAAAAAACAGACAATAAAAGTGACAATATAAATGGAACAATTAAGCGAGAATAATTTTGACTCAGATCCGCCACCAAAAGAGGAAAAAGTAGCACCAAAGCAACAAGCAAAGAAAGGAAAAATCAGAAAAAGCAAAGAATACATAGAGTACGCAAAGAGTCGTCGCCAATATCTTACGAATCTTACAATGACTCCATCTTCGATATTATTTATGCTCGAGACGAGTAACATTAAGACAGGTGTTCAAAGTAGAGGCACTCAACACCAACCAAGCCGCTTTGGATTATCTACACAAACTGATCCGATCACATTTTCAACGACATCTGCACAGTTTCCGGACATACAACCAACGAAAAAGCAATATCCATCAACAATTCACTTCCTTAAAGCCGCTTCAGCAACAATTTCAGCATTATTAGATCAAGCAGAGTTTACTTCAACATCAGATTCAAAACAAGCACTCTCAAGAGTCAACAAATTCGCTACGAAAGGCGTCCCACTCAGTGTTGCCACAACAAAATCAAGAACCGTCGCGTTAGTTGAAGAATCTCCAGGAAACAAAACAATTTACGTCTGGAATGCACGATCATCGACAGCTAACTACCAGCTCATTTCCCCTTCAACGCCTACTTGCTTCTGCATTCACGATGATGCTCGTGTCGTAATCGCAGGAACAGAATCTGGCTCCATTCTTGCCTGGGATTTGCTGAAGAAAACGAAATCCGGGCAGAATGAAACTGTGTTGCAGCCAGTGTTTACGACAAATGACATGCCGCTGAAAAATCATATCGATTCCATCGTAGGCATTTCAGTTTTCGGCAGGCGTGGCACTAGCGTTGTTTGCGCACTCGATGGATCTGCTGTAGCAACGTTTTGGCACATAAGGACAGAAAATGAAGAATTTACATTATTTAAAGCAGAGACTGTTCGTTTAGCGCCATCTTACTTCCCAACATTTTCACTTGCTGTTGCTCCAAACTCTGTCGACAGCTTTTTAGTTGGCTGCGGCTGCTCTATTTGGAATTGCTCCAGATTCGGTAGTACAACATCACCGGCAACATATACAGCAAGTGCCGCAGTTAGATCCATAGCATTCTCTAAACTCATTCCAACGCTATTTGCAGCTGGCCAAGACAATGGAAAACTTGCGATTTACGATATTCTCTCAGCTGAGCCTCTTCTTGAGTTCTGCGTTGATATATCGACTAGCGACTTAGCTGTAGTATGGTCTCCGAAGCGCGCGTCTGTCCTCTTCGTTGCAGCGACACAGACAATGAGACTGTTCATCTACGATCTTTCTAAAGACTTGAGGAAGCCTATCTACACTCACAAGGTTGGAAATGCAGCATACACGATCGATGCCGCTGACACAGAGAATGGTGTCATCCTCGCAATCGGCGAAGGCGACAGCAGCGCTTCAGTTTTAAGAGTGCATCATTCCTTATCGAGTCCACTTTCTGACACTGAGCGCGACTCCTTCTTAATGCAATTGTATGGTTCTTATTGAAGTATTTTATGAATGTTGTAATATTGATAAATATGACTTATATATTATTTACATTTACCGTTAGGATAACAAATATATCATATCGACTAACATTTTATATAATTAATTATGTAAATTGTTTGACGATTAGTTTGATAGTAAACTCATAAATAGACCATTTATTTAGTATAAGATTAAATCTACCGAAAATCTTCAAATTGAAGCCTAATATTATAAGAAATATATGATGCAGTCTATCAAGTATATACAAAGTATCAGTTTCCAAATTTGATCAATGATGACATGTTTTTTCTTGTGCTGACAATCTATTTCAGGAATAAGTATCAGAAACTTTGACAAGTGAATTAAAAATGCCTTTCCAAAACAAAATAAGCGATATATTGTATTCATGTGAGTCAAGATATTATTCAATGATTAATTACTTTTCCTCAGTGCTAGATCTTTTAAAAAAGCAAAATGTTTTTGATAGAACATAAATATACAAACATTTTAAAATACAAAAACAAAAAACAATAATATTAAATAACAAAAAACAAATATTACATGGAATTCTTCTGGGAATCAGGTAGAGAGAATGATGCATTAGAAAGAAGATATGTGTGCCCATTCTCTTCAGCGCCAAGTTCTTTGACATAGTATTTCAAAAACTTAACTTCGCCGTAAGTTCTTTCACTGATGTGAACAAGCCACGGTGGGCAGACTTCCGACAGTTTCATTGCACCTTGTGGAGTGTCACCGAGTACATCATATACTGGTTGCAATGTTCCGACCATTCCGCACTTGAAGCTGCCGGTGTGGATACCGATTGCTAAAGTGACTTTATTAGGATCGACAACTTTCGAGCAAAGCGACAACATCTTGAGCGCAACATCGCAAGCAGACTGTGCAGTAGACTTAGAATGATTGAACAAGCCAGCGACAGCAATATAACTTAATCCACATGTTCTTATTCTGATTGTTTCATCATTCAAAGCTGAATCGAGAGACTGGAAAATTAATTGAGATGTTTTGATCAACTCTTCATTTGGTTCATCAGATCTAATAGTTGCACAAATTATTGAGCCAATGTCTACATGTAGTGATGGGTCTTGGCCGTCATCGTGTTTGGATCTGACAGTTGGAGGCATAATTAATGTTAGTAGAGATTCAACTTTTTCTTTTTCGAGTTTTATAGCTTCTTCGAGAACATGTAGTTGATTATTGTCTTGTATAACAATTGCGAAGCTCTGCGCAGTTGTCATTGCTCTTGCATTGTTTTCATCATTCTCAGAGCAACCGTAAAATGTTATCAAAACACTCTGCATTTCGCCTTTTTCTGAAGCGATAAAAGACTCGAATGAAACCGAGCTTGTTTTAGATACACCAGCTATCATCTTTTTCGCGTTTCTTTCCATTCTTTGTATACTTCCTGCTTTGTCTTTGTCGACCAATGTGCGCATCAACAAATTGCGAATAGGTTCATTCTGGTCTGATAATTTCGTTATCTCTCTGAATCTTTTGTTTGCTGATTGAACCTGCAAAAATTCATCTAAAAGTGCTACACCACAATTAGAATAATCACAAGCGAATTCAACTGCCTCGTTGTTCATCGCTGAGCGGTTTTCAATCAGTGCTCTTGAACTCAAAGACAAAGAACCAGCAAACCATTTGACAATCGTTGGGCTGCGCATCAGAGCTTCTGGAGGAATCAAACAAATCAATGTTCTGGGTGTCTTAATATGATGTATCAATAAAGTTAATGACGGGCGAACGAAAACTAATGCGTACAAAATCTGCATGACCAAAAGGAGAATGTAAACAATCATTAGTTCATTTGTCTTCGTTGTGTTCAAGTTTTGAACTTTGTTGTCGAACATGTCCATACCTTCTTTAAGGAAAGGAATAATGTGGGCAAACAAAATATGCTCGTAGTGATAAGTAAAGTTATCTGCGTAAGAAATATCAGGATCAGCAGTATTATTGAATATCCAGTCTGATATGGAACTAAACAATGAAACTTGTGCTTCACAACTCAAGCTGTAATAAACGTCATGAATCACACCATATATAGGAATATCATCGTCAACAACTCTAGTGTCAATGAAGGAGCTTCTCGTGTAAACTTGTCCAATGTCAGATCCGAGATTGAGTCCAGGCTCTATATTGTTATTTGATGCTCCATACAACAGTGTGTTAAATCTGTTATGGAAATTATCTACATAAGCAAGGGTCATGTTAATGAGTCTATTACGGGTATAGCTGTCTGTGTTATTAGAAAACAGTTCTTGTGCCCAAACATAGCAACTGGCTGCGTTGGAATAAACAGAGATTGAATACGAAAATGAATTTGTCATTTTGATGAGGTCAGACATTGAGTACATGAACGAGTAGATACCGACACAACTCAAAATGCAAGTGCCAACTAAAAAAATCAAACAGACTTCTATCCATTCCATGAAGATGCCTTGCCTGTACCTAGGAACAGTCGCCAAGTTCTCTATGAGTTCTTCCTTGCGTAAATTCGCGCCTTCAAGAGAATCGTCTGGATTTGAATTTTGTTTCGCAAGTTCGCCGCTTTTCTTGTTCGAAAATCTTATTGCTGAGATTTCGCTCTTTGGTAAACTAAAGAATAATCTGAGATAGAACTTAATTTCGTGATTCGCGATGATCAAAGAAACAATAATAAGTGGAACAATGATTAAAATTGGAACAGCGAAAGTAAAGAAATAGAAAACATAGCAAAGACGCGTGAAAATGTCATTATAGGATAGAATCCTTGAGTTGAGCGTGGATAAAGTAGATGTAATGCCTTGGATTGCAGAATTAAAATTATCAAACAAAAATTGGAAATTTTCGTTGTAGTTGATATCTGTCATGTTATCTAAGTTCTTCAGTTGACCAGCCGAAAGTAAAAAGCTGGAAATTAAACTATATAATGTTGCTTCGGAAGTTGAGTCTCCTGTGATGATCTTATAGTTCTTGGAGCTGCATATATCTTCTGGGATATTTCCTTTTGTGCAGGAATCAAGAAATGAAGTCAAATTATTATTTAATTCATCAACATATTGATCAAATGACTTGCGTGTATTGGAAAGGTTGCTAAATTCAAGGAGAGCACCTCTTACAGGGCCAACATAAACGTCTCTGATCTTATCTTGTTGATATAATGAAATTCTTCGAACCAGTTGTGGAATTCTGCTGATTTCCATTTGTATGGCACCAACAATTTCAATTGGCTCTGTTGTACTTAGGAAATTGTTAACTCTGACTAATGCAATAATTAATTGGCACAAAGGCATGAAAATCATTAAGAAAACCATGATAACACCAGCAGTAATCAACAAATTACGTGAAGGAAATGGCAAATTTTCAACAATTTGCTGAACAGATATCCATGGATCCATCTGATCCTGGAAATTGTGATCTACATCGTCCAAATCAGTAGATGATGTATGTTCGCTATCCATGTCACCGATTTTTCTTATTCTATTGAGTTTTGCTTGCAGATCCATTGTTTTTACATGATCTCCAAGTGATTTGTGGTAAATGATAACAGATTCGCGGAAAACTGTCTGTGAGTGTGGATAATTTCGCATCAAATTCGTAAATAATGTATCAGTTCGAACTTGTTCACATGAAATTTGGGGTAAAACTTCCATCATTCCATGAATTCTCTGCTTAATGGCTGCTCCCCAGAACTCTGAGCAGAATCCTTGCAATGAATAACTTGCTCGTTTACAAAAAGCAACAGAATTTAATAATGGCTGATTTAATTGAGTCAAAAGTTCTTGTCTGAGGTGATCAAACAGCATTGCAAAACTTCTCGTATTGAATGGACCAGAAGAAAGCTTCTGAACACTCGTACTCAGAGAATTTAACATGCGAACATCATTTTGTAAAGCGTAAGATACTTGGCAAGCGCTTAATAACAGATCAGATTTGAGTGTTTGATCTGTACACCATTTAATGAAGCTCTGATCTTCAACTTCCGGAACATCAAATAAAAATCCAATCCTAAGATAAAGTGCGAGAGTATGCTCACCGGATATCCCCATTTTGAGGAAATCTACGTTCGTTGTCTTATTTAAATGAAGTATTGCCGCTGAAAGTGGATCCAAATTAGAATCATTGTCTTCCTGCTCTTCTGTCGCCCTCATGTTATTGAAAGCGTTGACAATCATCTTGCAGCGTGAAGAAATCAGGAATTTCGCTAGTTGGTAAGCTACAGGAATGAATAACATGCACGCAAGGAAATAATATGGTGAGTATTTCGATGCATAGTGAGCGACAAGTGGAAAATAGCTAAATGGAACAGCAGAAAAGGCCGTGGACAGTAAAACAGCGTTATATTTGAGGGCTATTGCTGGTATAGTGAACCAGAAATTGAAAGCGAATAGAACTGCTAATAAATGAATAATTAAAATGAAAGCGATTTCTTTGGCTGGACTTGATAAAAAACGTAAAATACAGGCGATAATCATATCCACGAACAGAACTAAGTTGATTTCTGAGTCTAAAGCGGATTGCGAATACCAAAACTGTGTAGAATCGTTGTTTCTTATAATCGGTGTGGCATTGTAAACACTGCATGAAAAGAAAATATAGACTAATTGAATAACGAACAATGGTATCGAAATAATAAAATTAATTAAATAATCGCGATGATATTTGGCAATCATATATGTCATATTCGAGAGGAAGTAGTATGATGTGTACATTGAGAATATCGGACCTACGATTCTTGATGTGAGGATCCAAATATAGATTTGGGCACGAGTTGGCGATGTTTCGTATTTATAACATACTAAGTTGCGTATTAATAAGTATGTAAAAGTAATGTAAACGAGAATTAACGAAACATTAAATGAAATGTTCAAGTTTAAAGACGCATTTTCCGGTAAAATTGTCATCAGATACTTTAATATTTGTGTGAATGTATCAAAAACCGAATTTCCAGACTTATCTGCTAATAATACTCCTGATCCACCTAAAAGAGCAAAGAAAGGAAATATGAACTCTCGTATTGTATTTATCCATGGTTTGACTTCGTTGAATCTACCGACGTCGAGTGAAAATTGTGTAACGTAATTTTGGATTGGTATATGGTCTGAGTATTCTTCATCTTTCACACCGTATTTTTCGCCACCATTCCACATGGCACTGGTGTCGACTTCATATTTTCGTGAAAGAGTGGACTTCGAGTGTATGCTTGAGGCTGCATACACAGAAGTCATTTTGTATGATAGATTCTCGAAAAAAGGTGACAAAATTTCAATGTTTTCATTCGTTATTTTGAAAAAACGAAAATGCAATATTTTGTTTTTAAACACATTTTGCATGTTTTTATTCTTTTGAGAAATTCTATGAATTGAAATATTTTGATTCCAAACTATTACTTAACATATACTGAATATTTTTTCAAAGAATAAAAGAACCCGATTTTACATTAAGGTTATTAGGCAATTCTATCAAAATTTGTTGATTTTTTGTATACGATAATGGACATATTCCTGTTTTTCACGCAAAAACCAAACAATTGGCAGGAATTCATTGAATTTTACAGGCGTGCATTTATTTCA
This sequence comes from Trichomonas gallinae, assembly GCA_008369845.1. Taxonomy (NCBI): domain Eukaryota; phylum Parabasalia; order Trichomonadida; family Trichomonadidae; genus Trichomonas; species Trichomonas gallinae. The sequence continues at coordinate 33,959 of MRSU01011515.1, forward strand.
AAAATTTGCTGATAAATGCATAAATAGTGATTATTATTTTCTAACAATAAAACATTTGAAGCGAAAATAATCACACACTCTCAACATTTTGAATGCAAACAACAAAAACCTCTAATTCAATAAAATTAACCTATTCCTGTTAATCTAAAGTTCTGTATCATCTTTCAGAAAAATTTCTCAGAAAACTCACACTCAAAATTTTCTATGCTATAGATAAAAGTGACTATAAATTTGCTATCTGACACGTAAAATTATTTTACATAACATTTTCATTCTCTATTGTTATAATCCTGTTTCATTCATTCTTATCCATCAAATTACCTTTTATCACCAATAAAGTAAACAAATAATTCACTACTCTTAATAAAATCTCTAAAACAAATACCAAACCAACAATTGCTTATTTAAAATACTTCTTCTCTGCGTATATGATTTAAAGTGGTGTAAAAAGGAAATAAATGAGAATATTAGATGCTAAAATAAAAACATAATATTATATTTATTTATTGTATTTTGTTGTATAAAAGCATGTATGCTTGTCTTTCCATTTCATTTCCATCTCTAATTCCATATATTTCTGAATCATCGAATTCTCTCCAATTTCCATCTGAACGCTTTGATAGACAAATATAGTGTCCAGATGCAGGAGAAGCTCCAATGTGAATGACTACAGCAGCAAGTTCGAAGTTCTGGTTCATCAAACGAATTTCTTTGGGATATTTAACAAAATCATCTCTTTTGATGACACCTGCTCCATCAAATGCAAATCTTTTGAGTGAAATAACAATAGAATCAGGCAAGGAGAGGAATGTATTCTTCTTGGATGTTCCATCACCAATATCAGAGAAATTCAGAAAATGATCTATTGATTCTTCAAGTGTTGGATATAAATCTAGTGGAAGGACTAAATAAGGTTCATGACCAACAGATCTTGAATGGCCGTTATTTAAAGTATCAGCGCGAACAATACTGCCAAAGATATGAGTAATTGGAGATTTTTTGACTGCATCATCAGCAATTGTAATTCTACCGCTATTTATTCCTTTAGTTTGCCAGCCTCCTGCTTCTTGTTTGAAGTTTCCATAACTTTCCAATTCGCGGAGTTCATCATGAAGCTTATTGAGAAGAAACATTGTAAATTCAGCAGCATCTTCCATAGTAAGTGGTCTACGTTGTGAAGAAAATGGACCAATGAACTCATCCAAAACTTCGAGGGATTTTTGAGTTTTATCAGTAGCATATGATCTTGCAAACTTGCATAAAGCACACCATGTAGGAGCAGATGCTAATTGTGCAATTGAAAAATAGCGAATATTATTTTTCATGAATAATATAAAACTTACGAATTTTGGAGAAGAGAAAAGTAGCTGAATTGATGCATTAGCAAAACACATCAGTCCTTTGTTGAGCAAACCGTATGGTGGTAGTTCAATTTTCTTCAATGTATAGTTCTGATCGTGCAAAATATTCGCGAAATCCTTCTCAAATTGAAGAGTTAACTCGACAAGATGATTCGTGTAGAATTTTAGTATCTCAGGAGGATACTCAATTGTCTTTGATATCTCTACCCACTGAGGATTTTTCCCCAAATGCCTCATCAAACAAAAAATTTTTAAAAAATTTTGCCGCTGTCAAAACCACAAACATCACAAGATCAAATCTGGTTCTCTCTCTTTTTTTTTTTTCTGATAAAAATGCTGACATTTGGTTCACTCAGTGGGGAACAAGATTTTCGTTTCCAAGTACCAATATAGTTTTGGATCTCGCAATGACATATGTCAAAAATTCACCATGCAAATATTCGACATCTACATTCGTTGGTGAATAGAATTGGACAAATCAAGTAGTTAAACTTATTAGTATACTATTCACCTTATATACGAAGATTATCCCCCAAAAATCCCGCATGTCTCGTTGCAAACCTGTCTTAAAATGTAAACTATAGAAAATCATTGCCGTTTAGAAATTTGTTTGAGTCGATAGAAGAAGGGTACATGGACACTACAGTAAGTCCACCATCTCCACATGAAGACCAACCAGTAATGAATTCATTCCTCAATGTAATGATATTTTAAAAATTCCACAAACATACAAAGTTCAAATCGGGTTCTACCAATTTTTTATCTGAACAGGAATCTATTTATCCTCCATAATTAGCCTGATAACTGCTAAATAACACGAAACCATGATAACGTTCTATTTCTCCAAATTAATCACATGTATGGATCGAGAAAAAAAATGATTCAAACCGTCAGATTTTTTGACCATTTATCCCATTATAAGTCAAATAAACGATTTTCGAAATAAAAAATGCTGATATAACGAAAATTTTCGTAAAATATAATTTACAAAATTTTCTATGTACTCTATCAAAATTTGTTCATAAAAAAAGATGTCTGAAATCTTGATTGTTGGCGATAACCGCACTGCCTTAGGATCCTTCAGGGGCAGTATCTCAATGATCCCTGGCCCGCAGTTATGTGGAGAAACAATGAAAGCATGCGCAAATAAGGCCGGAATTCCTCTCGACCAATTTAACTCAGTGTATATTGGCAATGTTGTACAAGCTGGAATAGGACAGAATCCAGCCAAACAAGCGGCACTTGCAGCTGGGTTCCCAGTTACTACTCCATGCACGTTAATTAATAAGGTGTGCTGCTCTTCACTTAAGGCTTTACAATTAGGTGCACTTGAAATCAGAGCAGGTGACTCACAAGCTGTTATGGTTGGTGGCTTCGAGTCAATGTCTCGTGCACCTCATATTATGCCAAACTCACGAAATGGTTATCGTATGGGCGATTTTACCGTCCAAGATGCCTTAATTAAGGATGGTCTTTGGGATGCTACATATGATAAGCATATGGGACAACTCGTTGACCAATTAAACAATGAACTCGGCATAACTCGTGAAGAACAAGACCGCTTTGCAATCCAATCATTCGACCGTGTTAATGAGGCATGGAAAAACCATGCTTTCGATGATCAAATCGTCCCAATTCAAACACCAACTGGCGAATTTAAGGTTGATGAGAACATGAACAAATTAGTCCGCGAAAAGGTTCCTAACTTACGCCCGACATTTACAAAGGAGGGAACAATTACTGCAGCTAACGCATCAAGCATTGCTGATGGTGCAGCCGCAGTCGCAATTTGCTCATCCGAATTCGCCAAAGAGCACAATTTGAAGCCAATCGCACGCATCATCTCATTCGGAGAAGCTGGTATCGATCCTGCTAGATTCCCACTCGCTCCTGTCGGTGCTGTTAAGAATGCTCTTCAAAAGGCCAATCTTACAGTAAACGACATCGATCTTTGGGAGTTTAATGAGGCATTCGCTTCGGTTCCAATCATGATAATGAAAGATCTCGGAATTACAGAAGATAAGGTTAATATTCTTGGTGGAGCTTGCGCAATCGGTCATCCTCTTGGTTGCACAGGCATTAGGATTGTTACTGCACTCATTGCTGCCCTTAAATTACGTGGATTGAAGAAAGGATGTGCAGCACTTTGCAATGGTGGTGGCGGTGGTAACGCAGTCATCATTGAATTGCTCTAAATACTATTTCAATCTTTCAATGAAGCATTTAATAAATGTTTTATCTGAATTTCTATTTTTCTAAATTCCTTAACTATTTACATGACAAAAATCTAATTTACACAACAAAATATTATATACATGACAGATTTTAAATTTACATGTCAATTTTTCATAATTCTTTTTTTACATTCAAGGACAAACAAAGTCCTATAGCATTGTGAGATTTTCTAATATATGACTATTATCGCACTACGGTATCTATAGCCTCAATTTGGAAGGATTATTGTGCTGATACTTGGTGTTCGCACCTTTTTGAGTGAAAGCAAATTAATATGTAAAAAATCTTTACATTTCAGATTACTAATTTACATGTCAAAAATAAATGAAAATTAACGTATAGTTTTAACCAGATTATAACAATAGATCCGTTATAGTCTAAATAAGTGAAATACCAAATTAAATGAATGGTGAGATTGAGAGGCATACGAAGGATAATTTAGATTTTTTATTATGCGGCGCAAAGCCATTAATCTCATCACGAAGACTTAAGAGTCCACCAGTTGTTCAAGATACGGAACAAAAGGAAGTCGATTTAACTGGATTTCCTGAACCAACTTTATCTATTAAACGAACACGACCAAAAACAGCGCAAAGTCTCAAAGATCCACTTCCAAAATCTCGAACAATGGATTGTCCTTCTTACAATAAAGTTAAAAAAGAATTAAATGAACAAAAAATCATAAACGACTGCTTAACTATTCACGAAAACAATCAGAAACGTAAATTAGAGCAGATACACCAAGACTGGGAGGAACAATTCATGCTTCCTTTCGATTCGAGAATGAAGAAGAAATTAAACGGAAGAGATTACAATACTTTTAGACGCTCGCAATCAAGAGCATATACATCTCTGAGCGCAAGGCCAATGTCTACGTCACTTTATCACGAAGAACCAGAAAAAGTTCCATTTGTGCGTGTTTCTACTTCAGGATTGGATGACAGAGTTCACAAAGCGTCAATTAATGCTAAGAAGGAGCAACAACTCACAAGAACAATCACAACATTATCTGCAAGAAAACCAGTTCCAATTGAAGACTTAGACGACGACTTCACTACTAGACCAGAGCTAAGCAAGATTAGTCTCTTATACGAAACAAGATTTTGCGATAGAGCTGATCCTAATCCTGCTGTTGGCAAAAAGTATTTTACCAGACATAACACGTCAAGAATTAGTCAAGTTATTAGCAATTTATCTAATAATTGATCCTATTTTAATATATTTTTATTAAATTGTTGTTTGTATAGTCCCCCAAATATTTATTTCTGAGCATGGTCAATTGCCAAGGTCAATTTTTGACCATTGAATTCAAAATTTGACCTTGTCAAAAAAACAAATTTTGGGCTTATCAAAATTGAAATAGAGCTAAATAATTGAG